>CM014730.1:22622830-22682540 GCA_004329165.1 Spatholobus suberectus
GTGGCTAGGAGCGTTGAGATCCTTGAGGGAGAACTTGGTACCAAGTGAGTTTTTGAATGATTTGATGAAATAGGGTCATTACATGTGAACAAAAGATCGTCAACATAAACAAGGAAGTAAACAAGAGTGGTATCGTGACTGTAGATAAATAAAGAAGTGTCAAACTTTGAGTTGGTGAAGCTCGCATTGAGAAGAAATTCTTTTAAAGCGTGAAACCAAGCCCCGTGGGGCTTGTTTGAATCCATAAAATGCCTTCCGTAGCTTGTATACATAAGTAGGGAACTGCGAGTGGATGAACCCCGGTGATTGAGACATGTATATATCTTCCTTAATAATGCTATATAGAAATGCATTATTGACATCCATTTGACTCAAGGGCCACTTTTTAGATAACACTACACACAAACCAACTTAATGGTTTGTGGTTTAATGACCGGACTGAAGGTGTCATTGTAATCAATACCAGGGCGTCAGTGGAAACCCTTCGCGACCAAACGAACCTTGTAGCATGCAATCGTGCCATCTGTGTTATGTTTCATGTAGTAGACCCATTTATTGCCAATAATATTGAAGTGATCCTAACTGGGAACCAAGGTCTAGGTTCCATTTTCCATTAGAGTTGTGAATTCTTGAGACATTGCTGCTTTCAATTCAGGAGCTTTGAGAGCCTAAGTGTAACATGATGGTTCAATGAGTTCTGGTGTAGAAAATTTTGTAACTGAATGAATTTGTTTACGCTTGAAAATTCCATTTTTGGATCGAGTGATCATTGGGTGGGTGGTACGAGGAGCTAGTTCTTCTACAAGAGGTGTGATGCGTATTGAAGGTGAGGTGTCCAAGTTGCGCTCTTGAGGTAGTGTGGAGAGTGGGGTAGTAGGTGTTAGGTTCGGGCTTGGCATGACATTTAAATGTGAGGTGTTGTTTAGTGGGGACCCGTGGAAGGATGTGGATTGGGTAAGGTTATTTGAGTTTGAGGTGGTTTCCTGAATTTGTGGCAAAGAAGGTGGAGACAGTGGTGAGTGAGTTATGGAGAATGGTTGAGGCAAGGTAGGAGTGTTTGCATTTTGATTTTGAGTGGCTCGATTTGTTGGGGAGCTGTTTGACGGGCATAAAGGAACAAGTTTTCAACAAATTGAACATGCCTAAAGGTGTAGGTTTTACTTGAGGAAGGATCAAAGCATAGATAGGCACTTTGGGTAGTACTATAACCAGGACACAAGGAATTGACTTGGATTGGAGCTTGTTTGTGGTATAAAGGGGCAGCCATGGGAAACATACACACCCAAACACACGCAACTTTGTGTAGTTTGGTGGTTGATGGAAGAGAATTTCATGTGGGGACTTCACTTGGAGAACATTGGTTGGCATACGATTTATGAGGTATGTAACTATTTGGAGTGCATAAGACCAAAATGACAAGGGTAGTGATGCATGGTGGAGGTGGAACGAGCAATTTCGATTAAATGACAGTTTTACGTTCGGATAGGCCATTGTGATTAGGAGTGTATGGAGGGGTAGTTAAACGTAAGATGCCATGTTTTTGAAGAAAGGGTCTAAGTTTAATGAATTCACCACCATTATCACTATCTAGAGTTTTGATTTTACATTCAAATTTATTTTCAACTAAGGATTTAAAGGCGAAAAAGATTAATGAGACATTATATTTGAGTTTGATTGGGTAAAACCATACATATTTGGAGAAATGATCAATAAAAATAACATTATAGAAAAATCCATTTATTGATTCAATTGAGGTTGGACCCCATACATTAGAGAATATAATTTCAAGAGGTTTATTGCTAGACAATGTAGACATAAAAGGGAAGCTTGTGGCCTTTGTTGGCTAGACAATGAAGAAAGTTGGAATGGAACTGGAGGGGATGATGCTCTTGAGGACTTGAAGGTGAGGGTGACCAAGACGATGATGCAATAGATTTATTGATGGATGATTGTGGACATGGTTAAGAGATAGGGAGGATAGAAATGGTTGCAACTTATACACTTGATCTTTAGTTTTTCCTTGTCAAAGAATCGCTCCTGTCTACAGGCTCTTTACCTCGAAATGCTAAGGGAAAAAATTCAACAGAAATATAATTAGTTTAGCATAATTGGGAAACAGATACGAGATTGTTAGTCACAGAGGGAACATGTAGAATATTAGATAGGTGAAGGGGGTGGTAGAGGTGGCTATTTCAGTCGAACCATGATAGGTTATAGAGAAACCCTTACCATTGGCAACATGAAGTCTATCAAGGCCACCAAACTCATTGGAGATAGAGAGACGGTTTAGATCATGTGTTACATGGTGAGAGGCTTTTGAATCAAGCAGCCAGGAAGGATCAGATGGTTCCTCATGATGGGCAAGGTTGGCTTGATGTCGAGGATTGTAACACTGTGATTTTCTTAATGTATGATTTAGTGGTTTAATAACTAAAAGTAAAAATTAATATGTGATTATGGTGTTTAAAAGAAATAAATGAATTGTTGCTATGTATGGTATATTGTATGAGACGATGGTTGTGAGTTGTTGGTTTGAAATTATGGTTTGAATTTAGGAAGTTTGAGATATGTGCTTGAGCCAATTTGGATATGTTGTGAGAATGATTTTAGATTTTGAGAGAAAACAGTTAAGTTAAACTAGTTTTAAGAGAAAGGAATTGGCTTGGTGAGGTTTGGGCCTCAGTTGGCCAAAAGTTCGTGTGAGAGCTCTAGGGAGATCGACTATATAAGGGGAAGGGAGGGATTTCCCCTCATTCTCCCATTCTCTTTCTCTCTCTTCAATTCTCTCTTAATCTCTCTCTAGAAATCTAAAATTGATAAGTGTGTTAGAAGATTTCCAAGCCCGACTTGGTGATTGTGGTAAGGAAAGGAACGATCCTAACTAGATTTGGCTCAAGAACACTGGATGCTCAAGGAACCTAAATTTAGATTCAGGAACTTTTAGAGGTAAGGGAAGCTTACAAATTGGTTGTGTTGTGTTAATAACTATTGATATGCTAATTTCTTGCCTTATAATCGGTTGAATCTCTTTGGATGTTGCCATTTTATTGGATTTGGGTGAAAATGGGTTTTAGGGGAGAAATTTTGAGATTTGGATGAGAAATTGATGATTTTGTGATGAAATGTTGATTTGATTGTATGATTTGGTTTGTATTAACTTGGTTGAGGTGGATTGAGGTTGTTGGAACACCATTGATTTGAAAATCTATGTTATTTGGTTGAAAAATTTGAGTTTTCTTTGAAGAGAATTGCGTTTTTTTTCGAAAATCCTCGTAGATAATCGATTATAGGCATCTGATAATCGATTATCTGGAGTTTCAGAAATTGTTTTGTGATTTGGTTTCAGAAATAATCGATTATGGGCATCTGACAATCGATTATCTATTGTTCAAAAAAAATAAATCTGATGCATTTTGATACAGTACATAATCTGTTATTCCAGATCTGAATGTACTATTTTAGATTTTTAAGTTTTCATCCCAAAATGTGAAATTTTATGAATTTCAAGGTTTGTCAATCCTCCAAATGGTTTTCAAAGAAGGTTTTGGTTTTGTAATTGTAGTTGATTGTTGGATTGGTTGTGAAGTGGAAGGTTGCTTAGATAGGACCTCTGCTTGTTATGTATGATATTGTTTCTCACGGGGTGGGCTGCTTAGATAGGGCCTTACCTGCTGATTTTGATTGAGGCCGGATTGGGGCCAGTATGGTGTTGATGGATGTTGAATGGCCACGTGAGGTAGTTGACGATGGACCTCTTTGCCACTAGCTGTATTGATATACCTATATGTTGTATGTTTATTGGTTGTGGTTGAGTGGTTGATGGTGTGAGTGGTCATGGGAGGTAGCTGACGATGGACCTCTTTGCCACTAGTTGTATTGATATACATATATATATGTCGTATGTTTATTGGTTGTGGTTGAATGGTTGAGGTGTGTAGTACATGCATTCATGCATAGTTGGCAGCTAAGGTAGCTGATGATGGACCTCATGTCATGGTGTGGGTAGGTACGTAAGTTAGATGGTGACCAGAGTTGGAACTCAGATGGGCCTCCAACCTAGTGTTGGATAAGACATGGGGCAGCTAATGATGGGGCTTTGGGGATGAATGGATGGGTGATCGGCAAGAGGCCAAGGTGATGCAGGCCTTTTGTCGCGGTAAGCCACCACCGACATACACTTATCCTGACAAACCACTAAGTTTATCCGCAGATCAGAGTTTGACAATTCCTAAATGGTGCTTAGATAGGCCACAGTAGGAGGTGAGACCTGGCTGATTGCTCGATATGTTATAAATCTCTCGAGAGTCGTGTCATCATGCATTGACATAGTTGTGACAGATTGGTTATGATATGGAGTTCTGGATTGAGAACTCTTTGCCAGGTAAATGACTGCTTTATATATGTACATCTTTATATATGTACTTGTGGTTGAATATTGTGAATTGTTGATGATTTCCAATATCGTATGCTTTGCCGTTGTTTTAGTAAGCTTACCCTTGCCGTGTTTTGTTGTTGTTGGTTGTCCTGTTGTTGATGTTGCACTGATGTGCCTGTGATGATCATGTCCTATGGTGTAGGAGCAAGCGGCGAGGCTTCAGCGGACACGGCTGCCCAAAGATGATGGTGGAGTTGCTTGCGAGACAACTCTTTTGTTTTGGAAGTGTTGTTCTGTATAGTTATTCTTTTAATGGGATTGTATAGATTGACCAGCTATAGGGAGTGAGTTTTGTATCCTGCTTCCCCGGTGATGTATATTTTGATATGTTTGATATGGGTTGGTGTTATCCCATTGTTGTGTATGATATGATGATGACAGATATACAAATATGCATGTATGGCACCAGGAGAGATAGGTGGATCTCTCAGTTGATGTGTATGACCTATATACAAATATGATTTGAATTGATTTTATTCACTCGATAGGTGGATGAGGTGCATGTTTAGAAGCGACAGTTGGGTCGTTACAAGGATGATCAGCAGGATAACCATGGAGGCGATAGCACATTTTGGCAGTCTGCCCTTTGTGATCACAATATTGACAAATGGGAGCAGATCTTTTGGAAGCTGAACTAGAACCAACAGAGTTGGGGAAGCCATTATGTTTTGGAGGAGAGGAATTCCCATAAATGGGACGCTTGCCACGATTTAACCTATGGGATCGAGTCATATAATTAGTGGTGGCAAGGAATGATTGTTGCTGATGTTCATCATGTTGCATAAAAATCTCAAAGTCTACGAGTTTGTCAAAGAGTTCATCAAATAACAATGAAGCATCTTGAGTGCGAATTGAGGCAGTGAATTCCTGAAATGATGGCCCAAGACCATTGAAGGTAGCAATAACAAGATCTAGGTCATTAATAGGATGACCAATAAGAGCAAGCTCATCAGCTATTACTCTGATGTAGTGTAGGTAGTCACTGACACTGGATGTGCCTTTAGTAATGGTGGCAAGACGTTCCTTGAGAGCCATAACACGAGTGCCAAAACGATTGGCATATTGCTTGTTCAATCTTTTCCATGCACCTGTAGAAGATTCTATAGTACTTATAACAACTTGTGCATCAGGACCGCAAGATCCAAGGAGGGCCAGAAACACGTAATGATCTTGTCTTTTCTAGTGGGTGTAAGTTGGATTGACCAACAACAACATCTCCTTCTTCAATTGTGGAAGGAAGGCAGGCAGTGGTGCTAGTGATGTAGCCATAAAGATCATGAGCTTTCAGGAGATGAGTGATTTGAGTGTTCCAAGTGTGATGATTGTTAGAGCTTAGCTTGACGGGAAGGGTGGATACGATTGTGAGTTCTATAAGGGATTGAGAGGAAGTCATTGTTTTGGATCAAGAGGTGCTGTGAGGCAATAGGCTAATCTAATAGCATATAAAAATTGTAAACTCTGATTTCATTAATTTGTAAAGCTATAACAGCAACATATATATACATAGGTTTGTTACAGGGACTGAGAGATAAAAGGGATACAGTTTAAACAAAAATAAATTTACATATTTGAACTTTGAATTGCTGTTTGGACTAATAACGCCAAGATAATGCCAACAATGAGATTCAAATACAAATTTGAATTGTTGTTAAGGGTTTTGACTGATAACGCCAACAACTATGTGAAGTCTATGTGACCTTGTTCATAAGCGATTGATGTAATGTGTATACATGTGAAAATGTAATTGTGTCTTGTGATGAAATGTCAAGGTTATGAATAAGTGATCATACTATGCATGTATGTTATTCCTATTTGATAAAACAAAATGAGGTGTATGTCTAGTTATTAGGCAAAGGATGTAAGATAAACGTATGTTTGTAATTAGGATTACCTTTGCTACCCTAAGTATATGTGAGAGGCTAGACTTTAGGATAGTGTTATGAGAGTTTTGGTTGGATAAAGTAGTTGTGAATGAGATAGAGAAAAGGTGAATTCCCACACGGTATAATAAAAAGGTATTAGATAAGTAAGAGAGAACAAATTAAGTGTATTAAGGTAAGTGTTAAGGGAGTGTCAAGAGTATTTTTGAATATCTGTAGCCTGAGACTTGACCCCCAAAGGGTAACTTTAAATATCAAAAGGAAGAAGAGTAAAATCTAAACATGAAGGGTTTAAATACAGAGAGGGTTTTGGGTAAGAAAGTATGAGTAACGAGGATGGGTTCTTAGGTTGAAAATGAGATAGTAAGCTAGTATAATAGTTGTGAGAATGAGAGAAGAATTAATAGGAGTTACAATTGAAAGGTGTAGACCCGACCATAGGTATGGAGCATTAGGAAAGACCTAGTGAGGCTAAAGCCATGAAAGATAAGTAATAAAAGTTGTTCAAGTAGAAAAGTGTGACCTAGCTATAAAGTCCTTAGAGAATTCATTGAGACATTATGTCTCACTCCTTTAAGTTTTTCTTTTCAAGATACAGGTGAAAACGTGTGCAGATGAAACTTGGAGTCGCATGCAAGAAGACGTAGCCTAGTTTACATTGTTTCCTTGTATTTATCATTAAATTTCATACAACACCTTCAAGTGATAGATAAGTTGTATTAGGCATCTATGGTAATTTATTGTATTATTCTTATATAAAATCCAATTATGTTTATGAGTAGCATCTGCATGTTGTTTCTATGTTTTTAAGTTTTTTTGTCCTTAGAAATCTAGCGATAATACACCTTAGGGTGTTACAACTAGCGCATTGGTTGTAAGTTTAATTTATTTTTTTTTTGGTTTCCCATCAGTGCATTTAATGTTTGAATGTTTAATTTTTATAAATTTGGTTTAAATAACTGTTTAGTGCTTATAATATAATATTGTTTTCATTTTAATCCTCAATTTTTGGTACCTATAATTTTTTGTGTTTCCTATTTTGATCTCCATAATTTTTGTTGTTGGATTTAACAGACAAACCTAACAATAGGAATCATAATGAAATAAAAGAATATAGGCTAAATTATACTTTTGGCCCCCTAGAATTCTTAATTTGTGATTTTGGTCCCATTATTTTTATTTCTGTGATTTTAGTCATCTAATTTTTTAAAATCTACAATTTGGTCCTCCTATTTTTAATTCCACGATTTTAGTCCTCCAATTTTTAAAAATTTGCAATTTTGGTTCTCTAGTTTTAGACTAAAATTTTAAAAATCACAAAAATTCACAATTTTAGAGGGACCAAAATTGCAAATTTTTAAAAATTAGAAGACTAAAATCAAAGAATTAAAAATAGGAGAATCAAAATTGCGAATTGAAAATTATAAAAGTACCAAAAGTGCAATTTGGCCAAAAATGAAAAAAAAATTGCGTAAAGGACTAAAAGCAAAACTTCCTATTTTATAAAGATGAAAAAGTTATATACGCCAAAACAAAATCTATTTGGATCAAATAGGGATAAAATAATTTTTAAATGAATTTTAAAATTATTTTAATTCAGTTTTGAAAACAGAAAATAAAAAAGTTTTCTAGTTCTAGTTTTAAGTTTTTAACAGTCAACTTCTCCTTTTGATACTTCCCTCTACTTTCTTCACTTCTTTCTTAGTCTCCTTTTTTACTCTCGTTCAACCTTCGCTAGAGGTGACAAAATGGTTTGAGCTAATTGGCTCAACCTAAACCCAACTGATAAAATGTAAACATTGGACTTTTAATTGTAAGCATGAATTAATTTTAAAATCATTTTAATTCACTTTCAAAAATAGAAAATAAAAAAGTTTTCTAGTTCTAGCTTTAGGTTTTAAAAAGTTGTCTCACCCTAAGTTTTTAACCGCGACTACAGATAAATCTTATGATTTATAATATTCTAATATTTGTAGTAACTCTAACATATTTTTTGAGAATCAATTAGTTATCTTTAATCAATCAATTAAATTATTTGATTTGATTTAATTTATTTTTTTATTAATTTAACTTTCTGCTTTAATTATTTATAAAAATTACTAACAAATTACTTTTTTACAAAAATTTTGGTATTAAATAATAAAAAATATATATAGTTACACTGTTTTTGGCATGTTTTATCATAATAAATCTATTAATTTTTAAGTTAATTTAATAAATTAAATCATATGAGTGAATTGGTTTGAATAAATTATTAATTATAGATTTTTTTTACAAATCTATTCAAAGACAAATAGTAATATATATATATATATATATATATATATATAATTATGCTAATTTTGACATAATTTATACTAATTAATTAGTTAATTTTTTTAATTTTAATTAATTAGTTAAAATACAAGCCTTTAGTAAATCAAATTTACACTTTTTTTATTTGCGTAAAGTCATTTCGTTAGTAAAGAAAAGAAATAATTCTGTAAATTATTGTCAAAGTTAACTTACATAAGAACAAGTCTTCCACTAAATTGTTACAAATTAATTAACTGATTAATTACGGAAAAAATTTTATTTGTATAAAATACGTTGATTAATTAACTCAAAAATTTGTAAATTTTTTATGAGTTTAAATTAAAATACTAACTGATTAATTAGTATAAAATATGACTTTACACAAATAAAAAATATGGAGGTATTATATATTATTTATTACCAAAATGACTTTACAAAAATAAAAAATTGTGTAAATTTGATTTAATAGAGGTTTGTATTTTAATTGATTGATTAAAACTTAAAAAAATTATCAATAAAAAAGTAAAATTAATCAAAAAATTAATTAACTAATTTGTGTAAATATATGTCAAAAATAGTGTGATTCTATATATTTTTACTATTTATCATCGAAAAGA
This sequence comes from Spatholobus suberectus, assembly GCA_004329165.1. Lineage (NCBI taxonomy): Eukaryota > Viridiplantae > Streptophyta > Magnoliopsida > Fabales > Fabaceae > Spatholobus > Spatholobus suberectus. Next base: position 22,632,058 of record CM014730.1, read on the forward strand.
TTTGTAAAAAAACAAATTAATTTATTAATAATTTATGTAAATAATTGTGCAAAAAAAATTGATCAAACAAACAAATAATTAACTCAAATGATTCAATTAATTAATTTAATAAAAAATTAATATATTTATTATGATAAAACATGTCAAAATTAATATATTTATATTTCTTAATATTTATGACGAAAAAAATTGTAAAAAAATTATTCTGCTAATAATTTTCATAAATAATTAAAGTAGAAAGTTAAATCAATCAAATAATCAACTAAATAAATCAAGTGATTTAATTGATTGAGTAATGATAATTAATTGATTCTCAAAAATATATTAGAGTTACTATATATATTAGGATATTATAAATCGTAGGATTAATTTGTATTAACAGTTAAGATTTGGTGTAAGTGTAAAAGACTTACACCTAGTGTTAATGGATCCTGGTGTAAAATAATTTAGGGGATTGCTAATATACTCCCATTCATTTTTTAGTTAGAATAAGTTAGTAACATATACCAAAACTTTTGGACAAAAAACTCAATCACATCCTTTGTTTTAATAAATTTAATTTAGGGACATTACAATAATTTAATATTTAAATTTAAAAAAACAAAAAAAAACTTATTTCTCTCTCTTGTCTCACTCACTCATTTCTCTTTCCTCTCCCATCCCTTACATCTAACCAAAAATTTCCAAACTCTGCATTCATCTTCTCTTAATGTCATCATGCTTCAATTTAGAGAAACCATGCTTGCCTACTTCATTGTTGGGCTCATCATTTTTCCCCCATTGTGCTCTAGATGTGCAATTCTTTTTAACTTGATTATTAAATAAAGATGCAAACCAAAATTATGAGAAAAACACAAAAAAATAAAATGAAAAATCCTATAATGATGCTGTAGGATTGTGATCGGCTAGACTTGGCCAGAGTCAAAGTCCAGCCTGGGCGGGAAGGGAGTGCTCAAAGAGCAGGCATTGTTGGCGCACAACGAGCAAAACTGTTGGAGAACGAAGTCTCGTATCGAATGGGATGAAGAAAAGTAAAGTGTATATAAGTGAGGTGGTTGTGGCTAAAAAATGTCTAGACATTTTTGGACAAACTTCCACACCTTTATACACCCACTAAACCTACACTCCTTACATTGGGCGTGTGTATAAAATCTAAAATGGTATCAGAATCTAATGCCTAACAAGTCATATTGATCCAAATAAAAAAATAAAAAAAACTAAAAAAATGAACTAGGTCTCTGAAACTCAAGTAAAAGGAGCACAAGCCCAGACAAAAGGTCTCTGAGGCTCCCTTGAGTATAAGTATTTGTTAAAATACACACATTTATTTTTTAGTTGAAGTACATTAACAAGTTATACCATGGTGTATTTTTAGATACATTATAGTTATAACTTGTTAACGTACTCTAACTAAGTTTAGCAAATATCATATATCATATATATATATATATATATATATATATATATATATATATATATATATATATATATATATATATATATATATATATATATTACAATGACAAATCATATTTAAACTTGTGACTTCATACATACTATTCAAACTTCTCACCATCAAGATGATCTTAATAGATTTATTTTTACATATTTAATTTTTAATAAATAAATATATTTAAATATAGTTCATACAGGATATAAAATGTAAGTATTATTTTTCCAATTTAGATGTTAATGTTTTTATACAAAGCTTTTATTCATGTATAATATAAATATTTACTGATAATTTATGTACTAATACAATTTATATTATTGTGATATTACATATCATTGGACTGAAAAGATACGGATACTTTTTCTCATGTACAATCATTTTTGGCTAACGTGAAACATCAGCTTATCAAAATTGGATTAGTTATTGAAGTAATAAAGATATTAATTTAAGGTTTAATGATTTAACAATTATTGAATTGTTGTTAAATCAGTAAAAAAATTAAATTTCCATATAATATATTAAATAGTATTAAAAATAATAAAATATTCATAATCATGTAACTTCGCTTATAAATATTATAATTCATAATGTATAATATAATATTTAAAATTAAACATAAAAATAAATCAAATATTTGATAATATTTAAATTAAAAATATATATTAATATTTATTGACAATTATAATTAGAAATTAAATATATGTAATCAATATAAATATTAATTTTTATAATATTGATTTTTTTTAATTAAATAAATAAAGATTTTTTCTGTCAAACCAATTCAAACACGTTATGCCTAGTCCAAATTGATGGATGATTGGTTTGCCTCAATTTTAACAATTTTTTAAGGGTAAATTGTGTTTTTATTCTTCGAAATATTTTGAAATTTGGTTTTATTCTCTATACAAATTTAGCACAATTTTAGTTCTAACATTTATTAAAAGGGATGCAATTTTAATATGTTTGTAGGGAATAAAAAACACATATATTAAATTTTTATAGAAACTAAAACTGATTTTCGAGATTAAATCAATTCACATTTCAAAATTATTCTTCAGGTCTGAATAAAACTGGTCACAAGACCCGTTCTAGTCGGACTGATTAGATCAACCAATCTGGTTCGTATTTTAAGAATTATTTAATAAATGGAGCGATTTTTCTTAAGACAACACAAAGGCTTTGCATTAATAAATTAAAATGTCAGATGCAGCGGCTAACTAAAAGATCGATTGGAGGAGCATCATCTCACCGAAAAAACAACAACAATAACCTTTCACTAAACATAATTGAAATAAAAAAACTGATGCCATCTAATTATGAGCAGATACATTGCACTTCCTACAAAATACGCGAGGTAGAAAAGGAATGAAAAACACGAGACAGCGCGTGAGATAGCTTTGAATACCTCCGACAACTGTCTCAATATCAATTAATATTGATATGAAGCATGAACATGGGCACATCCACTTCAGTGCAAGATTTCACCAAACCTCGTTTTGGGGATACATAGGGCACATAGTGACGAGATGAAACATGACCATCTGTTAGGAGTTATGAGTTTTTGTCTTATTTAAAATTTGATTTTTGAATAAATTTTAGATAGAGTTTTTGTTATCGTTGTAGATTTTTATCTTTTATGTTTTGTTTTCAGTTAGTTAATGTCATCTTAAATAAGTCAGGTGGCAGATGAGATTTTGTAGGAATTTCAAATTCGTTGTAAGCCTATCACTACAAAAAAATAGTTTTTTCCCGGCAGTTTTTTTTTTTGGCTGTTAACTGAAAGCGCCAGAAATATTGTAATTTCTGTCCTAAAATATAACCGCCACAATTGTATATATTTTTGGCGGTTTACTTTAATGTTTGGCGGTTAAATACCGCTACAATGTGTAATTTTTTTTAAAAAAATTTTACTTTTCTTGTTTGACACCTCGCTGTACGCATGTCACCTAACCAACTGATGTCTAATAAATCTAGATAGTATATTAAAAAAAGATTTTTTTTTAATCTAAATCTAAATATTAAAAAAATAAAAATTACTTAATGTTCAAAATTACCCAAAATCTAGGGTCATCTTCGTTCATTTTGAACCTTTCGATTGTGCTCTTATTCATCAACTCTCATCCGTTCAAGATAACCTTTGGGATATGAGACTGTCTCTCTCTCTCCAATTCCAATTGTTAGATCTGTATTCAAACCCAAGGTCGATGAGATCTCGCTCCTCATCATTAACTCCTCAGTCATCGCAGTTTGTTCTCTGTTGCTCTATTTCAATTTTCAATTTTAATTTGTGTTGTTGGTGATTTTTGGTCATTTTTTATGTTTTGCTTTTGGGATTGGGGGTTAGGGTTTTCACAATTGGGGTTTAGGGTTTTTGTTCTTTTCCTCTTTCTTTTGTGACGGTGTCTTTTGGTTCGTTTTCTTCTTTTGATTTTTTGGCTGGTTTTGTGGTATGATAGGGCGGTGGTAAGGATGATGGTGGTTGTGGAAAGAACTTTGAGAATTGGTTTAGGTTTCAAATGGCATTGTTTCTGCTCTATGAATCGGCTTCTGGCTATGCTGACAAAGTTGCTGTTTAAGCAAGATCCATTGACTAACGTTGAGCAGAAGAAATTTCAAGTAATTATTTGTTTTCCACCGAGCTACTTTTGTATATATGTGTCTATGTTTGTGTTTTGGCATGTTATAGCATTATATAAATATATGGACTCTTCTCTTATTACAAGAACTATTGTGAGGAGATGATTTCTATAGGGTTAGATTGCCATCCAATGTTTTAAGCCTTCCCGGCCGAGAATATATTATTTCTTTGGTGAAAGCAGTAAGGGTGAATATGAATCAAGTTCTTGTCCATTAGATAGTATGAATAAATAATTGAGATTCCTTTTTCACTTTTACTATGGTTTAGAAGTTGGGTTTGTGCTTGGGGAGTGTCAAGTTTGTAGTTCCTTAGGTTGTTTGTTCCTTTTCTAGCATTGTATTTGTTGTAGGTAATGGTTTTGGGTTCAAAAATTTGGTTTTGAACCTTGAATCACTCTTAAACTAGTCTCTAAAACGATTTTGGGGTTTATAACTGGTTTTGGAAATGACTTTAAAACTTGTTTATGGTTCAACAAAATTGGTTTTGGAATTGAACTGGTTTTAAAACTGGTTTTGAACCAAACAAATTTTGTTTTGGTATGGTTATTTCAAACATCCAAAGCATGCCTCATAGGCACTGACCAACTATTAATTAGAAAGTGCACATTAGGAGAAATAAGCAATGGGTAGTGGATTAAATTATAACTAATTCCTTGAAATCATTGTAATAGAATAACTAATTGCATTAGTTAGTTATTTCATACACACCATTTTGTATCCTTTCCCTCTTTTTTGTCCAATCAAATGTCTCTTTCTGGCAAAAGAAGTCATAAATTGGGGTTCTTAAATTTGGGTTATGTCGCACTTGTTTTGATCTTGTTAGCTTTATCTCTTTGATTGTACTTCTTCAAGAGCATTTGATATGTTTTAAATATTTATTCTTTTGATTATCTTCATTCGGTGTTCACAATAATGTTGATTGTTAATTGTACTGTAAATCCGAGAAAGTGTTATTGTGGTATGTGCAAGAGTTTAATTTTGAAAATTTCCTTATTAAATTACATCCTCACCATTATTTCAGATTCTGGATAAGTTTTTGGAATGACAACAATTTATAGTCTTTACCTCATCAATAAGTCTAGTAGATTGATCTATTATAAGGTATGGTTGTCTTTATTTTGTTTGTTGCTCACTAATTCAAACTTCAATTTATTTTCTGTTAGGTTTCTAAGAAATTATTTTATATGCCCCTGAAATTGATGGTAGGAAGCATTTTTGTTGTTACTGCATGCTCTCTCTCAGAAATTACAAAACTTCTCCAAGCAGATACATTTGATCTTCATTGCTTTCAATCACTGACAGGTATTTTTTTAAACATAGTCTTTAACTCATTATCATATTAGCTTTGTAATAAGTTTTGTTTCCTTATGAAGAAATAGTATAAATATAAAAAAGGATTATTTAAGTTCTTTTTGTATACTATACAATTTTTTTATGTGTTTTTTTGTCCCTCTTCCACTCAATACTAATGATATCGCACAGTTGGTTGTTTATAATAATGAATTGGTATTTTGGCATTTGACAGGAATAGCAGAATGGCTTATGTGACACCCATGCATATTGAACATAACCTATACTTATTTAAAAATGCGAGTAAAATTTTTCTCCACTTTTAATAATAGAAAATTTGTAAATTTAACAGAATTTGAAAACGATAGTAAAAAAAATAAAATCTGTATGTATTATCGTAAAATTGTATATCATGATTTCATAATCAGAAAAATTATTGAAATGCAAAGAGATCAAAATATACATCAAAATAGTTACTACTTATTCCCAGTACAGAAAAAAGATCCTAGTCAAAGCAGTGTTCGTCTACCTTATCCCATAAAATAACAAACTATCAGACTAGCCTTATAGCTCCTCATCAATAGCCGAATCTTCATTAACTGCAATCAATCATGCATAAAATGAAAAATAATGGAGTGAGGTGATTTGTTCTTATATCACTTTTACATGTATGGTAGGAATTCTACCACGCAATACAGATAAAACACAGTTGACAATAAAAGGGGAACCTAAAGTTTATTCTATATTATATTATCCTTAACTTGGTATGGATCCATATTTTCCACTAGTGGGTAATAGTTCTTAACAAAACCTGGGAAGTGATTAGGAGTACATATACCTCTCTCAAATTCATCACATGGTATAGTCCTTGTCATCTTTGAGGAACAAAATAACAATTTAGGATATCCATTTATAGAGGTATACTCTCACCAATCTTGGTGATGCTGAGCAGTTGTCAGGGTTATCAAGTTAGTTAAGTGATTGTCCCAACTCAAGAATGCTACTGTGCCCGTTAGGACGCTCACCACTCAATACCATACCCTTTAGACTTAACCATGGGTCCCCTGCCTTTCATCCTGCAGTGTACGAAACTATAGCTTTCTTAGCAGGGTGTCATGCCACTGCATGCCACTTGCTTTTCATTACTGACTAATTTATCACTTTCTAACTTCTCAAATAGAGGTTTTCCTGGTCTCATTTAATTTTAGCACCAGTACAATTAATATTTCTACCTTATATTGCAGAAATTGCACAATACCATAATCACATAAAATTTTAGCACAACAACGACATAGTAATTATAATTTAATTACTAAAACTTTGGTAGAATAACAACTAAATAAATACAGAGTAACAACATAGCAAGTATAATTTAATAATTTAAATTTGAGCAAAGTAACAACTTAGCAATTATAATTTAAATTTGAGCAGAGTAACAACTTAGCAATTACAATTTAATAATTTAAATTTGAGCAAAGTAACAACTTAATAAAAATTAAAGTTTAGCATCAAACATAATAATATAATGGTAGTAGTAATTAAAATTATGCTTAATCGGGTGTAGGGAAAAACCATTCCTACCAACATGCAAAGTGACCATAATTTAGAACCAACCCCACTCCCCCCATTACCTCTAAGGTGATTGATGAAGAGGATGGAATTGTTGATGCAAAACTCCTAGGAAGAGAACTTTACTAGTTGTTGAAAAACTAGTAAAATTTTAGCACAAAAGCAAAGTAAAAGAAAATTTTTTCTAGAGAGAGAAGCTCTCTAAGAATTTGGTGGCTTGAGAAAGGGAGAGGTGCTGAAAATGTTCCAAAACCATGGCTATTTGTAGAGGAGGAGAAGGGGTTAGGTGTCCATAAAATTACATAATCCATTATGCAAGTATTATGTCATAAATCTAATTTTTATTTATTTTTAATCTAATTTAGGGACACATACATCATTTAGGGTGGTGAATCACCCTTGTTAGGCTTGGGGATGTGCTATATGAGTTGTCCTCAAGCTCCTTCGTGTAAATTTTATTTGTAGGTGAATTAACCGGTACCGGTAATAACACCTAAACTTGAAAAATTAGCTTTTAATATCAAAATAATGCATTTTAATGCGAAACTGGACAAATACATTATTTTTCATCAAAAATAAATTTCTAATAATAAATTTTAATTTTTATTAATTTATGTCAAATTATATGTATTTATTTTGTATTTTTAAGCTAGAAAATTCATTAAAAAAATCCATTTTAATTCAATAAATACCAAATTTTTTATGAAAATTCTAAAATTAAATATTTTATCCATAAATAAATGAAAATTACCATTTTCACTCTTTTTAAATGTCAAACCAATACTAACTATGCTTAATAGACACTTAGAGGCATTTTTGTCATTTTACACAAGAATTCCATAAAATTTTTAGAAATTTTATAAAATTATGTTTTAATATATATGACATGATTCCAAGCTCAAATTGACATTTTTATGTCAATTGAATCTTTTCTCATGTCAGCCCTTCATGTTGAAAAAGAAGGACAAAATCGCCATTTTTCAATTTCTCTGGGCTTCGGCTTCGGCTTAGAAAAAATATTAAAAATTACTATTAAATAGATCTTGAAATTTTGAGTGTAATGGTGGGAATTAGAATTTTGAAATTTCTTCCCGATTTTTTAGAATTACATTGTCAAATATTATAAAAACAGTTGAATAAATTGAAATAAGGTTATTATATTTTTCACTATCTTTCTTTCAAAATAAAATTTTTACAATGCAAGATACTTAGTATAAAATTTTCAAAATATTTTGAAATGAAAAAGTCTCTAGGTTGCTCCCGCAGTCAATCAGAGGTATTTTGGTCATTTATTAATAAATTTCTGAAAAATTTCTAAAATTATTATTAATTTTTCTAAGTATATTGATAACTTAAAAATAATTTGTAAAGACTTCTAACTAATTTTTTTTTTGTTATTTGACTGTTTAGGGGTAAAACGGTCATTTTATCCATTTTGAGCTCAGCTCTCCAAAAAATTATTAAAAATCTAAACTAAGTACTATATAATTATGAAATTTTTGAGATTTCCATCTAGTTCTCCAAAAATAAATACAGAATAACTAAGAGAAATATTTTGATATGCAAAAATAGGGGTATTATAACTTAAAGCTAGCAAATGCCATAATAAAGTAGATTTCTGGGGGCTTTTAACTGCCAGTAAATGCAAATTTGAAAGAGATTGAGAATGCAATTTTTGGCAATTCTAAACTGCCACTAAATGCTATGTTAAATAGATTTACAATGCAACTTTTGGCGGTTTTAAACCTCTGGTAAATGCTATCTTAAATGGATTAGGATGCAATTTCTGGTGGTTTTAAACCGCCAGTAAATGTTAATTATTTTTCTAGCCACAGTACCAACAGCCATATAAATTCCTCCAAGAACTGTTTTTGGCAAATGTGGAACTAGCAGTTATTTTAACCGCCAAAAATGGCATTTGTGGCGGTTTTAAACCGCTAGAAACTACAATTTTGACCGTCAGAAATTGCAATTTTTTTTGTAGTGTATACATAGGCATTCTTTTTTATGAATTCAATGGCAATTTTCCTTTCTCAATTTTAATCTCTCAATTTTTCTGCAAGTTTCAATCCTCTCTCTATATAAATTAGAATAACTATTTTGAATGAGAGCATTTTTAGGAACCATTCTTCAACAAAACATTTTTAGGTATTTTTCTTTAACGAGAGGGTTTTTAGATATTTTTCTTAACTTCTAATTTCTATTAATCTATCATTTTCATTTTTATTTCTGAATTGAATTTTAATATTTTTTAAAATAAATTATCAATAATTAAAAATATCTTTATATCACAATATAAATTATTTACAAAAATTTAAAATATAATTCAGAGAAAATAGACTATGCACTAACAGTGGAAAGCATTTTTACATTGTCATCCAATCACAAACCATTATGTATGGTAAGTTTGTTGACTTTTACAATAACTACCATAAAAGTCATACTAAGTTTGATTTCTAATTGATTGACAGTGTAAAACTTTTTATATTGACAATGCATAGCCATTAAACTATATAATTTATATGATAAAACAATCAGAAAATAGGTTATGCATTGACAGTGCAAAATAGTTTTATACTATCATCCAATCACAAACCACCATGTATGATAAGTTTATTGACTTTTACAATAATTGCCTTAAAAGTTATATCAATAGTGATTTTTGATTAATTGGCACTATAAAACTTTTTACATTGACAGTGTATAGCCATTAAACTTATAAAAATTATTTATTTATTACAATTTTTAATTATAATTTAATTTATATATTCAAAATCATTTATCTATTATAAATTCTAGTTATATAAAATAAAAGTTTATCTTATGTATTGCATAGACTAAAATACTAGTATTTCTATATTTTTACACAAAAGATTTGCAATAGTGGTATTAAGAGCTTGCTTCGTACGGGTTGTGAGGCAAATTTTTTATTGAGCGCTAAACACGGTGAGATTGAGTGCAAACACTAGATTGAGTGATTTATTTTTTCAGGTAGTTGTGGTGCAAATTTGTCTACTTCCAACAATTCTTAATCTATAATTCCAATGTTTAATGGTGAAAATTATCACATTTGGGTTGTCAAAATGAAGTTTTTTTTCAAGGTCTCAAGGTTTATGGTATGTTGTGATCTATGAAGTTTATCCACCACCATTGAGACAAAAATACTTTTTATTAGATGAAAGCTTATGAGGAGAAGAAGCTAAAAAGAAGATAAAGCCATCACTTGCTTGCACTCAGAACTTGCAGATCACATTTTCACCAAAATCGTGGACTTAGAAACACCTAAACAGGTATAGGACAAGATCCAAGATGAATTTAAGGGTTATGACAACGTCAAACCTGTCAGGCTCCTCATATTGAAGAGGGAATTTGAGTTGATGAAGATGGATGACAACAAACCTGTCAAAGGTTATTTTGGCAGGTTAATGGATGTTGTAAATCAAATGTGGCTTCTTGGTGAGGCATTTACTGATAAAAAATTGTCGAAAAAATATGGCTTTAGTGCTTGAAAAGTTTGAAGTCAAGATCTCTACAATTGAAAAGTCTTGTGATTTGCAAACTGTTACAATTATAGAGTTAACCAATAAACTTCATGCATAAGAGCAAAGAGTCTCAATAAGAAGTGATGAAGCTATTTAAAGTGCCTTTCAAGCAAAACACAATGGAAGGCATTTTGAAAATCCACAATATTCTAATAACAATAAAGGGAAAGCTGAAGGTTCTTCAAGAAAAGGAAAGTTTTTGCCTTGTTCTCATTGTTAACGAACCAACCATCCTGAAGACACAAAGATAAACTTCTTTTCCACCATTTTTAAGAAACATGGTCATAGTGAAAAGTGTTATAGAATCAAGAAGAAATAGTTTTTAAGCAGTAACCAAAAAAACAAGCCAATGTGATTGAAGAAGACAATAATGAATATGAATATTTTATTTATGGCATCACAAGAACTCAATTCACATGAATTGAATACTTGGCTCATTGACATTGCCTACACTAGTCATATCACTACTACAAAAAATAGTTTTTAAAACAGGAATTTAAATTGATTTTTTTGAGTCCGATTTAAAAAAAGTATGGTGGCATTTTTGTAAATAAGTGAAAACTTTTTAAAACGATTGCATGATAATCAATTTAAAAATATCTTTTAAATCGGTTCTCATACAAGCCTTTTTAAATTTCAAATCCCTCTTCTTTAAAATCTCAAATCACACAAAGTTTAAAGGCACTACTCGACCTCTGTCAAAGCAAAGTAATAGTGTCAATTACTCCAAAGTATTTAAAAGCTCCAAAAAAGCCTTCTTCGTTGACGGCAATGTCACCATCGATCAATCCACCGTCACTGACGGAGATCTACAGCTTCACCGATTTGAATGCTGCTTGGTCTCAATCTCCCTTTGAACCAGCCACTGGAATAGAGAACAAAAATGAAAATGGAAATGGCTACGATAATGACAAAAATGGTGTTTTTGTTGCCGAAGGTCAGGTGTTCTCATCACCGATTAAGACGAAATTGGTACACTCTTTGGGAATGGCGTTGGTGAGTGGTTACAATTTCTGTTTTATTTTGTGAATTTGTTGGATCTCGTTTGGATTTGGTTAGATCTATGATGATTTTTCTTTTGGTTCAGAAGTTTGCTCACGAAGTTCAGCAATTAGAATTATGAATCTGGAGTGGGAAAGCTAATTGAGTTATGGTGCTGTGATGTTTGATTGCAGATATTGGTTGCCTTTTTTAACTTGGTTATGGAATAACTAAGTTAAAAGTACTTTTTTAAATCGGTTCAACATCTAATTTAAAAAGTTCCTATTTTTTATATTGACTATAATTAAATAGGTTCATCAACTGATTTAAAAAGTGTTCTCCCTACTAGTGCATGATCAAATTTCTTTCAATTTTTAACTTTATTGACAAATCAATTCAACCAAAAGTCTAGTTGGGAAATGATGCAATTGTGCAAGGCAAAGAAAAGAGGATAATTACTATATCAACCAAGAAAGGTATGACAATTATCACAGATGTTCTTTACATTCTACAACCAAATCAAAATCTTCTTAGAGTTGCACAAATGCTAAGAAATGGATATATAGTCTCTTTTAGAGGAAACTATTGTTTAATTTTATCATTATTGAACATGGAACAAAGATGAGAAAGATTGAAATGATGAAACAATTTTTATTTGAAATTTGATTTAGTTAAAAGTGATGATTTTATTGCCAAAATTGATGAAAATGATGTTTGGCGTGAAAGTTTTGGTCACATCAACTTGAAGTCATTAATGTTCATGCAAGATATATTTGAGACGACAAATCTTTGCATATGGTATTTAAAGACAAAAGGAATTAGATTAAATGGCTATGATGACAGTGATTTAGGCCAAGAAATTGATATGCAACTTGCTAACATAATGACTAAAGGGCTTCTGAAATCAAGTTTGGAGTTCATGAAGCTAAAGCTTGGCATGTCCATGACAAATCTCTCAAGAAGTGTTAGAGTTATGAGATTTTGCCTTATTTGAAATTTGATTTTTGGATAACTTTTAGATAGAGTTTTTGTTATTGTTGTAGATTTTTATCTTTTATGTTTTGTTTTTAGTTAGTTAATGTAATCTCAAATAAGTCTAGTGGTAGATAAGATTTTTTAGGAATTTCAAATTTGTTTTTCCTTCTTTAATTTTAATCTCTCATTTTCTTTACAAGTTCCAATATTTCTATATTTTTGACAAAATATTTCTAACATGATCCAAACCATCTTGCATCAACGTTAATTTTCATTGTATCTTGTTGTGGAGGTTAGGTTACCATTTGGAAAGCTGAGGCTTTTTAGTGTTTTACACAAAAAAAAAACCCTCTGCCAGTTATGCAAAAAACAGTGAGCAAGACCTAAATGAGTGATATTTATAAGTCGATATGAACATGAGACCTTCATTCAATGCTTTTAATAACAATCTTTTAAGAAATAAAATGTTATCTATTTACCTATTACTATTGGACTGTCCGACTGAAGAAGGCCAACTTTCCCAAGCGCCCTTGCCTTTTGGGATTAGCGCTTGGAGGGTTGTGGACTGTCCGATCAAGGAAGGTTGACCTCTGCAAGCACCCTCGCCTCCCAGGCTCAGTGCTTGGACGGTTATGGATTGTCTGACCGAGGGAGGTCAACCTTCGCATAGGCCATTGCCTCCCAGGTTTGGTACTTGGAGCTTGGAGGGTTGTGCATCGTCCGACTAAGGAAGGTTGACCTCCACAAGTGCCTTCACCTCCTATACATTGATTACACAACATACCGACCAAATCAATGTGAATATCATAACATAACGACATAAAAGCTGTCACACAATGTTAGGCTATGTCAATAACACAAACAGTAATTACTGCCTCAATTTTAGTCAACAAAAACAAAAGTATCATTTGATGAACATATTTGAATATTACAAGCCACTTACATCAACATCATATTCTATATTACAAGGCATTTACATTCCGACATATAATAAAATACAAAGATCAGAAAACTAGAAAAGGGGTAGCCACCCATTTCAAAATAAACTAACTTGTTAGTATCTGAAGTTGCAATGCCAAACATGACGATAGCAACCCAACACGCCACTAAACTGACCGGTCTCCACAAGATGGCTGAGTAGAATTCCCATAATCCAGGAAAGTCATACTCTTTTCATGGACCATTCTCGGTGTAAAAAATCTAGATGGATAAACCTCCTAGACTCTTACACCCCTGTTTGCGATGTATCTGAGTTGAAGTCTCCTCCTTGATGCACCATAATATGACAGTTGCTCTAACAAGCTAACCATAAATGCATTAATAAAGGAAACAAATTCCAACAAACCAAACATTCATAGGAAAAGTACAAATTGAACAGAAGCATTAATTGTTCATTACATTCCCAAAAAAAATTAGGCAGAAAACAAAAGCCTAAGCATAAAACAAGCAAGAATAAAAAACCACAATCCATTAAAATAAGAGAAGACTGAGCATAGCGACAACTGACCACCCTTTATACTTATGACGTCCTAGGAGGAGAAGTTGCCTTAACCAGCTTGCTATCCACAACATCCTTAAACATACCCATTGCATTGAGATCAAGATCTAGATACACACATTGAACTTGTGCCAAGGCATGACTAAAACCTAAGTTATGCTCCTCCAAGGTTGCAGTATTCTTTTCTTTATCCTTCTCGGCTAACTGCACTTGGAAATCTTCTGCTTTAGACATGTATTTTTCCAGCTCCTTCTTTTGATTACCCATCTACTTCAAAAACTTGGTTTCCTTTTTCGCAAGCAGCAAGCTTCTTAACCTCTTCATGAGCAAGTCTCAATTGCTCCGTCGCCTTTGTTGCTTCCCCTTTTTCCTTATCAACTTCCCCCTTCAAGCATGCAATGTCACCCCTCAGCTTCTCTGTGGCTTCCACAGCCTTTTTCTTTTAGACACCTAAGTTCCCATACTCCAATTTAACTCGACGAGCCAAAGCAGCCAAAAACGCATGAATAATGCTCTAAAGCCTGCATAAACTATAAGAACCCCAACTTTTGAGCCTTCTCAATATCTAGTTTACCCTTCAAGTGTTGATCGATAGTCTCCATAAGAGGAAACTTTTTACTCTAGACCGACGACATATCTCCCTCTGTGTCCATAATACAAAGTATGTCCCTCCACTTGACAACACCCTCAGCCACAGGAAAAGACAATCCCACTTGCACCTATTCGGGTTCTAGCTAAACAATCTCAACCCTACTCTCGAGGTAACTTTGGGTCTTCTCAGTTTCATTTCCTACTATCTCCCTTCTTCTGACTGACTAGCTTGGATGCTTGTGTGGCGTCAGCAACAAAACCACCACCTTTACTAGCCTATTTTGTCTTAGGCTACTACAATTCTTCAACTTAGCACCATTAGGAGGAACAGCCACAGGAGTACTATTGCCTACAAAACAGGAATCTAATTAGGAAAGCAAAAATGAAACCGATCGAAAGTATAATAGGACAAGTTAGAGTCAATACATAAAAAGATAAAGAGGTCATCATGATTACCACCAACCTAATCAATTCATTGCACTTATAAATGTGACATGACTTCAATTCCTCTATGAGCTCTTCTTCACTTTCTTCCAAAAAACGCCACTTAACTTAGATTTTGACGACCTCGATAATGGCTCCAATACAAAGGAAATTAAGGATCGTTGGCATCATCAAACAGAAGATTGTGACAAATTATGCCCTGCATCTGAAAAAACCTATCCTTAAAGTTTTTAAAACTGTCATGAATGCATGCAACTGATTATGACTAGGACAACTATTAAGGGACAACCACCTCATTTTCTCCATGTTCCAGATAACAAAGAAAAGAAAAAACACATTAACGGTGGGTACTTTTTGCAAACCCTCACATAACAGCTCAAAAGCTCTCATGAATGCCCAACCATTAGGATGCAATTGTGTGGGTGTGCAACTGAGAACCTTCAAAATAGCGCATTGAAATTCGGTAAAAGGAAAAATGACACTTAACCTAACTAACATTGGCCGAGACTGTCTCACAAATCATCTTACCTACATGACAAGGTTTGACTTCAACTAACCCTATATCACTATTTTCAATAATGCGTCTAACCATTTTTGTCAATAGTGGTGCAATGGTAAGCAAACTCCTAACCTCCTTCACACTATTGTCTACCCAGTCATACTCATCAACATCAACCCCTTCATCAACATCTCTGCATCATCTCCAGCTTCCTCCTCGGCCTCTACCACACCGTCTATCTCTAACCCTTCCTCCACCTGATAATGAATATGCAATGCACCCACATCAAGCTCTCCTACAAAAGCCGACCTATTTTTAGGTTTTCCTATTGAGGTCGACTGGTCTTTGTTTCTTCCTATAGAAGTCGACTTGTTTTGTCCCAATAGATCAACTTTAAAGAAATGGACCCCTCAGTGTAATATGTACTTTCCACATCAGATTCCACAACTTGAATGCATTGGGCATCCACCATTTCTATTCTTGAAATAATCAACAATAATTTCAGGTGGGATGACACCAGCATATCCAAGACCAGACAAATAAAGTAAGGCAAAAAATGCAAATGAACTAAAGGATCCAACACCATACCAATTAAACCACTACAAACCCAGAAAAACTCAACAAACCAAGCAACCAGAAAGCAAAACCTAAATGTTATTCAAACCAACAAAACTTGAAAACCCCAAACCCAACAACACCATGAACTATGTAACAAATTTCGCAAGCAATGCATACCGCTAAAACTAAAAGCAACAAGAACACAAATGCATATCTTTATTCATGAAGAACATTGAAGAAGATGAATAAGCAAGTTATCCGAGCAACAAAAAATGCATGTAGCAAAGAGCATAGGCATAGCAGCAAAAACTATAGCAGTTTTAAGGGCAAATGAAAGTGAAACCATCTTCACCACCCTCTTATTCCTAGGCCAATAACAGCAAACATAATCCAAAGGTAGGACATACACTACGTTGCCAACATCTAACGACACCAAGAGAGGTGAAAAGATCCAACGGCTAGGAACGATCACCAATATAATCCAATGAAGGGAATCGAAAAGACACATTGTATGTGTAGGGTTAGCCTCTACATATCCAACAGTTACAAAAAAACACATCCAATCATTTCAAGACACCTTTGATAGCCTCATTTAAAATTCACAATTCCCCACAACACATCAAATCTATGCCACCAAACATTTAAAATCCACTATTATCTTAAGCCAAAAATCCTTCCTCTTGTAGGCTTAGCACTTGGGCGGTTGTGAACTATCCAATCGAGGAAGGATGACTTTTGCAAACTCCTTCACCTCTTAGGACTAGCACTTAGGGGGGCTATGGACCATTCAATCGAGGAAGGTCGACCTCCACAAGCACCTTCACCTCCTAGGCTCAGTGCTTGGAGGACTATGGACTGTTTGACCGAGGAAGGTCGACCTTTCTCAAGCACCCTTACTTCTTAAGCTCAGCTTGGAGGGCTATGAACTGTTCGACAAAGAAAGGTTGACCTTCATAAGCGTTCTCACTTCCTAGGCTTGGCACTTGCAAGGCTATGGACCATCCGAATGAGGAAGGTCAACCTTCGCAAGCGCCTTCACCTCCTAGGCTCGGCATTGGGGGTTATGGACTATCCAGCTGAGGAAGGCCAACTTTTGCAAGCGCCTTTACCACCTTGGATTGGCACTTAGGGGGGCTATGGATTATCCAGCCGAAAAAGGCCGACCTCCACAAATGCCCAAGCCACCTAGGGACGACCGAGACAGCTATAACTAGTCATCCCTTGTAAGAAATTATCCAACATAACGTAATGGTTAGGTTTTGGAAACTTCTAGATGTCCCTTGCCATCTCTAACACCCGACAAAGACAAAAAGGATACACACACATTCTGCCATGTCAAATTCCAATATGTATCTAGAAATGTCGGGATAAGTGGCACCATAGTAACAGGACACATAGTGTATCCCGACATGTCAAAGCACAGCTTGCATCTTGGCACATCAGGGACATGCGTAAGAAATGCACAAATAATAGCTGACTCGTAGTACCCATCCGTTGGGGAAATTCTAGTATAAATGGTGAGGAGGGTAACACCTTGAGCCCAAGGTTCATGGAAGGAAAGGGCTGCTGGAGATAAAAGTTCCCGTTTTAGGGAAAACTCCAATTCCCCAGTGCGAACAACTATATATTAGAAGAATATACTTTTTGACATGTGTTGCTTCCTTTCGCTTTTCATTTTTAACCAAAAAAAAGAGTGATAATATATCTTAGAGTGCAAGAAATGAAATAACCTAACTTGTTATGTATTTAGCGAAGACAAGGAATGAAATTAAAATTAAAATTAATATATATATATATATATATATATATATATATATATATATATATATATATATATATATATATATATATATATATATATATAGATAGATAGATAATAAACATTTGATTAAATAAATTTGACAATTTAAAAATGATGAGTTCATGATTTGATTGAATTTCAATTTTTGTTCAAAGGTACAAAAAGTAAGACACTTTATACACTCTAATTATAGGGAGCTTAACCTTTTCCCTTTATACATTATGCAACTTTTAATTTCCTACCATTTCCACATTTTTTTATTTTGATTATTTTTTAATCTATATTTATTTTATTTTTTTAATTTTCTATTTTTGTCTGGAGGGCAGATAGTTTAGTAATTAATTTAAAAAAGAACAAATTACTTATATTTTTGCTAAAAATATTAGTGAAAAAACACAACACAAGTTATTTCATAATGACATTGTTTTAATATATAGATCAATCATGAATTATATAGATAAATTTATTAATTTGTTATTATATTTAGATAGTATTTTAATATGTGTAAAGATAAATGCGACCCGTGTAGGTGCATGGGTCAAAATACAAGTATATTTAAAAAACACTTCAACAAACAACAAACCACATTTACATCTTATATTAACTAAGGATATTTTAAACTAAATACATTAATATCTCACACTTATTAAATGCTTCTTAATTTGCAGACACTAACTTTAAACATCAATAACTTGGGAACAAAGGGAGTATTATTGTTTAATAAGTCATTGAAAAATCTTCATTGCTGTAATTATATTGTATTCTATTTTCAACAATTATTTAATATATTTTTAAATGAAAGGCTCATATGTAATCTATATTCTATTATTTAATGTGTCATCGAAAGTCTTTCATTATGGTAATTAATGCATTCTATCTTCAACAACATTAAAATGTTTAATTCTAATGAATTTCAATCATTGATAACTCTTCAAAAAGTTGTATTTTATCCTTCATAGAAAATGTTTGATCATGACTATTGTATTATTTCAAATATATAATAATTTAAATATTAAATAAATAAAAATATTTACAAATATATTTTAAATATATTGTTGTAACGTAATATTTTGTAAAATTTAAATATGTAATATTTTAAATATTATGATACTCATAAAAATATTTACACATATATTCTAAATATGTTGTAATGTAATATTTCTTAAGTTGTTTAGAGTTCATTTTTGTCTATAATCTGTGAAATCAATTGTGTTTTTAGTTCTTTAGCTTTATGTCCGATGAATATGAACAATTTTTACATATCTCTTGCACTCGTTTTATTTTATTATTTTTTTTCAGAAACTTAAAGCACTATATTTTATATTTTGATTTTATTATTATTGATATAATTCTACATGAGTTTTCAGTATAATGTTATCTACATCATTTCATTCATACATACATACATACATACATACATATATATATATATATATATATATATATATATATATATATATATATATATATATATATATATATATATATATATATATAGATATAACATTATTTTATATTCATTTATCCATTATACATTTTTCTACATTCTTCTAAGAAGATATTTTTATACTTTTTAATTTTTTTACCATATTATGTGCATCTATTAAATATAAATTTTAATTTAACCAACTACTATAACTTACACCTAATATAAAAAGCCAGTGTATGGCACGCTAGAGGAGCTTGTATTTCAATATAAACAAGAAAATGCATTAGATAACCTATAGGAGCATGTGAACAGTCCATTATTCCATCTAAACCAAGTAAAATGGTAAAAGAGCTCATCGAAGCAAGAATTGGGGACATCAAATGGTCACCAAACTGCTTAATTGTCACATCTACATTTGCCTCAATGAACTAGACACCTTTCCTAGTGTATGCCACCATTAGTTTGCCATTAACCCACCCAAGCCTTGAACAGGTTCTTTCCTTGCCATTAAAAGTTGGTAACTATAGAACTATAGAAATGGAGGTTGCAAACGTAGGCCATATTGGTTATCTATGTCAAATAGTAGCTTAAGCTCATTGGGAGTGGGGTTAGTTGGGGCTACTCTCCGCTAGGTACCTCCTTACTGTAAAATTATGCATGTTATATGGGATGCAAAGAAAAGAGGTGGATGTGCAACGCTTGAAGTTTGGAAATTGTATTTATAATGGAAGGAATGGACAAAGAACATAGGAAGCTTGGTCCACATAAAGCGCTCTCGTTGGGATTTATTTACACCAAAATAGTACCACATATTTGACTTGTGATTTATGTGCTTTTCTCAAGTTAGATATTCGATTTGTTTTTCCTTTACATTAAAAGGAAAAATCAAGAGAATTATAATAAAATAATATTTTTATCATTTCAAGTGTTTATGCATGTATCTGTTATATTTATATTTTAATTTTTTAAATAAAAATATCATATTAAAAAAATAAGATAAAAAATATAGTGTTTTTATTAATTTATTTTTAATTTTAAAAATAATTAAGTCAAACTAAAATATTTTCTTATAATTACAACTATTTGAATTTATGCACTTATTTATTATATTTACGAATTTTAATTTTTAAATAATAATATCATATTAAAAAAAAAAGATGTTGCTTTCCTTTGATTCATTCCCCGAGGAAGAAGATGAAAAAGAAAGAAAAAGAGAGAGAGATGAAGAAGAAGAAACCAAGTGTAACACCCTAGGAGGCATTACCATACATACATACTTTCTATTATGGAAGGCATAAATTTCACAGAAAATAAAACCTCAAACTTGTATTGAATAAACATAAATTCCTAATATCGTGGGTACCCAAGGTACTTTACAAAACTCAAGGTAATAATAAAACATAAAGGTGCCTCAACATCGAGGGCTTAGTCTTAAACATATTAATAAATACTAAAAGAGAAGCCCAAAACATAAATGTGAAGCCTACAAACTTCCTCCTTATATGCAACTTAAGGCTCCATTTAAACTAATGAGGCAAAAGTCTCAGTGAGTGCCCTAGGGACACTACAGCATCATGCAAGCATATAATATACACATTGATAATTAATTCTCATAAATTGCAACATTAGAGCATATAAACATTAATAGAATATAATAATTTATAACACATCAACATTTCTTAATTAAACTTTTTCTTTTTCTTTACTCTTCTTATTCGTCATATTGGCAAATTTGAGCTCAAAATCTTAAGGAGCCCCTTTGTTTTTGCCAAACAACCTCCCCTTACCAGAGGTTGACACTACCCTTTGAGGACCAAAGGAGATGGATATCCTTCCCTTGTCAAAGGAGATGTTACATCTTAACATTCTTTCTTTTAACATTTGGCTTTTGGCCATGTTTTGGGGACCAAAGAGGTTTGTATCCTTCCCTTGCCAAAGGAGACTTTTTCAACATTCATATACAGTCATACATACCATGTTGTATTCATTCATATGGAAACATTCATTTATAGTCATACATATCACATTGTATTCATTTATAATAGGATATAGACAATCATACAATAAGGGTAATAACATAAACATCTATATTCGTCTCATAGACACATATTTTATCTCATGTTATAGGTTAGACATGCATTTTATATTACCTTTTTGTGATGGACATACATTGTATCTTTTACCTAGGGGATTAACTTACATCTTTTTTACCTATTATAACAACTACCTATTTGATATTTAGGATTTGTACTTTGTTTTATTAAGTTCTTGGGTACTATCACCTTTATTTCCTCTTACATTTATATGACCTCTGTAAAGTGAAAACACGATATCTAGAGTTATACTAACCCTATCAAGTTAATCTTTATGCACGGTTGTGCTTCCCGTATACACGGCTATGTTTCCTGTTGTTCACGTAACTTACAAAACTAAGCACGACCCTACTTCATGAAGCACGACCATACTTCCCTTATGCACACGTTGCAAAAAAATCCAAAACAGAGAAGTGAAATTAATGCATGACAATGCTTAGTGAAGCACGACCATGCTTATCATCCTAGTTATAATCATTTCAACATGGATGCTCTCAATATAAGCATAGACACGCCCAATGTGATGACCCACTATCGCTACTACACCACTTTAATTGTTTTCTACCTTCTCATGTAAGCATAAATGTATATAAACATATATATTTAAATGAAATAGATTCGTCCTGAGAGATCTATCCATCTCTCCTAGAGCCAACATACATGTCTTTACAACTTGTAAAGAACAAAAGAACCAGTGGGATAACACCAAGGCCAAAATAAATAAAATATACATCAACAAGGAAAAAGAGGTACAAAACACACTCCCTATAGCTGGTCACACTATACATCCCCATCAAAAGAATGAAACTAGATGAACACCAAAAAAAGGTGAATGTGCAACTCCTCGCATCACACTATCTCTTACAAGTAGCTCCACCTTCATCTCTGGATAGCTAGATCCATTGAAGCCTTGCCATTTGCTCCCATGCCAGCAGACATGATCATCACAGTCACACCAACACAACAATAGCAATAAAGCAACAACAACAAAATAACAAGGCAAGGGTAAGCTTACTAAACCAATAACATGACATATATAATTAAAGAAATCATCCACAATTCCCAACATTCACTCACATGTGTACAACATACAATCATATGGTAAGGAGTTCTCAACTCAAAACCCTGTGATACAACAAGTCCACCATAACTATGTCAATGCATGCCTTTCGCCTAGTAAACGCATTGCTTGCTTAGCGAAGGACTTGCAATGGAGAGCAACAACTTTCCAGGGTACCAAATCACTCAGCAAGCCTAGTCCTCGCTCAATGAATCACTCCTAGGCATTTTAGAATGCCCATACTTGCTCAGCGAGCCTTATACTCGCTCAGTGAACGATTTTCTGGAAAATTTCTAGATTTTCATGAACACTCACTCAACGAATTCCTCTTATTCTTCAACCATCATTGCAACTCAAGAACACTCACTCAGCGATGCAATGGGTTGCTCAACGAACCACAATCTCGACAGCCTCACTCTACTCCTAAAGGCATTCTCGCTCAGCGAGAGTCCTAGTCACTTAGCAACTACCAGATGACAGAACCAACAACTCTCGTTGAAAAACTCAAAAATCCAAACTTTACACTCATCTACACTCCCACAAGGGTCGAACAACACCACACAACAATCCACAACAACATACTTAACAAATATATCACAAATCACATCACTTTAATAACAAATCAATCGAAGTTCAACAATACCTATTTTCACAACATTTCAACAAAATCTCTGCCAAATCATGTTTTCTAACTCAATCCAAGACAACATATGCATACTACCACACTTAAGCAACAAGCATTTAACATACATCAGCTTCCCTTACCTCTTGAAGCTTTTGAAATCGAACTTAGGGAAAAGGAGAATGCAGGAAAACTGGACTCTTGAGCTAAACTCCATGAAGTTAAGTCAATCACAACTCTACATTGTCTAGAAACGAGATTGTTCTCTAGATTTGGCCTCAAGCTTGAAGAATTTGGGCAAGGAGATTAGGGAGAGATTGAGAGAATTTTATGGGTGGCTTAGCAAAATGAGAGGGAATGGTGGTTTTAGTGTCTTTAAAACTTCCCTGGGCCTCACGAAGGGCTTTGGGCTCACTAAGGCCCATGGTCCATTTGACCACTCCCCAAGGCTTACAACTGGCTCAACACTGTTGTTCCCTCAATAGCCTATATAAACACCACCAACATCCCAATTTGGCTCAAGCACATTTTCTTTAAGTTCCCTAAATTCAGACTGGAATTCCAAGACAAATAGCACAAAACCATAACCACACAACAATAACTTAATTATTCATCTTAGTTATTTAGGTCACATATTAAATTTTCATTTTCGGTTCTTAAATTACTAAATCATACATTAAGAAAACACAGCATTACAGTCCTCCCCAACAAGAAAATTTTCGTCCCTAAAAATTCTCTTACCTGGGAAAAGATCCAGATGTTGTTCCTTTATCTTCTTTTCAAGCTGCCACATGGATTCTCTAGTCACGTCATTCCATACCACTCTAACCAACTAGATATCCTTGCTACTAAGCTGCTTCGTCCTCTAATCTATGATTCTCACTAGTAGTGTTTCATAGGTCAAGTTGTCTTGAATCTGCACTAAATCGGGCTCTATAACGTGCGTAAGGTCATGGATATGCTTCCTCAACTGAGACACACGGAACACATTTTGGATGTTGGACAAGAAAGGAGGTAGGGCTACCTGATAAGCAACAGGTCCGACTCGACAAAGAATCTGGTAAGGACCAATGAACTTAGGAGTGAGTTTCCTAGATTTTATTGCCCTGCCTACTCCTGTCACAAGCGTGACTCTTAAAAGACATGATCGCCTTCCTCAAACTCAAGCGGTCTCCTACGCTTATCAGCATATACGACTTTTGGCAACTCTGAGTAGCTCTCATAATCTCCTAAATCTTCTTCACTTTTCTTTGGATCCATTGCAATTCCATCGACTAATATGTCGTGCCTTAAGAATCTCACCTCTTCCAGCTAGAACTCACACTTAGACAGTTTGGCATATAGCTGTTTCTCCTTTAAAATCCCTAACACTATCCTCAAATGCTCTTTATGCTCCTCACATGAACGGGAATAGACTAGAATGTTATCAATAAACACAACGACAAACTTGTCCAAGAAAGGATGGAAAATCCTGTTCATATAGTCTATGAATATGGCAGGGGCATTTGTCACTCTGAATGGCATCACCACATACTCATAATGTCTATACCGAGCCCGGAAAGCTGTCTTCGGTATGTCTTCGCCCTTTACCCGTATCTGGTGGTATCCATACCTTAAGTCTATCTTGGAAAACACTATTGCTCCTCTCAACTGATCCATCAAATCATCAATCCTTGGCAACAGATACTTGTTCTTGATGGCAATTAGCGTCAAACTACCATCCTTTTTTTTCACCAACAACATTGGTGCTCCCTAAGGGGAAACATTAGGCCTGATCATCTTTTCTCCAATAGTTCTTCCACCTGTTTCTTCAACTCTACCAACTTTGCTTGTGCTATCCTATAAGGAGCCACCGACACTGACCCTGCTCCCGGAACCAAATCTATAGCAAACTCCACTTCCCGCTGTGGAGGTACACTAGGTATGTCATCACGGAAAACTTCAGGAAACTCTTTGACTATTGACACTAAGTCTAGATCTAAGTTACTCTTGACCTTCAGGAATGACAAGATCATATGCCCTTGAGCTCCTTTTTGTAAAGAAGTATAGGCCTGTTTGGCAGTGACAAATCCAGAATCCTCAAAACTAGGAAAGATTAGGGTCTTTCTGGCACAATGGATTAGGATATGGTTTGAAGATAACCAATCCAACCCTAAGATCATATCTAAATCTAACAATGGAAGGCAAATCAAGTTGACTTTGTAACTACACCTACTAACAACAACTGAGCAATTAGCATAAACAACCGAAGTCATCACAAGAGTAGTGGTCGGTGTGGAAACAAGCAAATCAAAAGGTAAGGGACAGGTAGACAATTGCAACTTTTCCACACACTCAAAAGATATGAAAGAATGCGTGGCGCTTGAATCAAATAGTATAGATAAGAGATTACCAACTATTTCACACTTGCCCTATATCAGATCATTAGAACGGGAGGCTTTAGCTCTACTTATAGCAAAAGCACGACCAACAGCCGTGGGTCTTGTAGCTCTAGTGGCGTTCATGTTAGACTCTGCCTTTATTGGGGGGCCACAGTCTCTAGCAAAATGGTCGAGTTGTTGACCCTTATAGCACACACTACCCTTTAGAGGGCACTAACTGATATAGTGTGGTCCGCCACACCTGAAGCACCAAACCTCTGGCAGTTTAGTTAGAGGCGTGATTGACGAACGACTTTGAGAACCCGAAACTCCAGACTGCTGGGGTCTAGAGGACTACTGTGGTCCCTACAGTCTACTGTAGGGCTTCTTCTGTTGCCTTTCCTTTTTCGGATCCAAACAATCCACTGCTATAAGTCCTTACCACTCGTGTGCCATACTCCAACCACTCCACCGTCTTTGATTTCTCCACAAGCATGGGGAACTCTTTGATAGTCATGGAGACTATCATCCTCTTCAACTGATGCCTTAAGCCTTCTTTGAACTTATGGCATCTCTACTCCTCAATGGTCACTTGTGAGTAAAACCGAGTCAAGTATTCAAACTTGCTCACATACTCACCCACGGTCATGTTCCCTTGGTATAGCCTTAGGAACTCCATCTCCTTTGCATACCTTGCACTCATTGGAAAGTACTTCTCCAGAAAGCGATCTCGAAAGCTAGCCCAGGTGACAGCCTCACTCCGAACCTCCATCAATGTTGGGCTCCTTGCCACCAATACTCCGCTTCATTAACAAGCATGTATGTGGCATAAGTGACCTTCCGATCATCTGGGCAAGCCAGAGCCTTCAAGATCTTATCCATCTCCCGCATCCATAAGTTAGCCGCGTCCAGATCTGACTCGCCCTTAAACTAGGGAGGGTCACTCTTTCGGAATTCAGCTAACTCTTGGAACTCCGGAGGCATAGCAACACGAGCAGTTTCAGCAATGGCTTGAGACAACTCTAGTTGAGCCATAGCAACCTAATGTTATTGGGCCATGGCCGTTTGTTACTAGACCACAGTATTTTGTTGCTGGGCCATAGCAGCAACCATCGCCTCCATGGTCCCCCTAGCTATCTGAGAGAAATCAACTAGAGGTGGTAGTGGCGGGTTAGATCTCCTCATCGAGATCCTACAAAACCAATCACGACAATAACAACAATTCATAAACCATCCAAACATCATCACTTCTCTCATGGAAGGATCCACACCATAGCAACACAACATAAACAATCAACACAAGTCATCACATCGGAGACACGTAACAAAAGCAAACTAGACCTATTCCCTATAAGTTAACTTGAAAGATACGACCAGCTCTGATACCACAAATGTAATGACCCACTATCGCTACTACACCACTTTAACTGTTTTCTACCTTCTCATGTAAGCATAAATGTATATAAACATATATATTTAAATGAAATAGATTCGTCCTGAGAGATCTATCCATCTCTCCTACAGTTAACATACATGTCTTTACAACTTATAAAGAACAAAAGAACTAAAGGGATAACACCAATGCCAAAATAAATAAAATATACATCAACAAGGGAAGAGGGCTACAAAACACACTCCCTATGACTAGTCACACTATACACCTCTATCAAAAGAATGAAACAAGATGAACACAAAAGAAAAGGCGAATGTGTAACTCCTCGCATCACATTATCTTCTATAAGCAGCTTGATCTTCAGCTCTAGGTAGCTGGATCCACTAAAGCCTCGCCATCTACTCCTACGCCAACAGACTTGATCATCACAATCACACCAACACAACAACAACAACAAAGCAACCATAACAAAACACCAAGGCAAGGGTAAGCTTACTAAACCAACAACATGACATATATAATCAAAGAAATCATCCACAGTTCCCAACATTCATTCATATGTATACATCATACAATCATATAGTAAGGAGTTCTCAACTCAGCACCCCGTGATACAACAAGTCCACCACAACTATGTCAACGCATGTGTGCATGACTCTCGAGAGATTAACAACAATTTCAGCCAAGTCTTATCCCTTAACATGAAGTCAAAAATACTCATTTAGGGATTACCAAACTCTGATCTACAAATAAGATTAAGTGGTGTGTTGAGATAAGTGTATGTGGGTGGTGGCTCACCACGACTCAAGGTTTGCATTACCTTAGCCCCCTGCGGAATCGCCTATCCATTCATCCTCGAAGGTGTTCCTTACAAAAGGCCCACTCTCCCCCACGATGGTTCTCACTCAGCAATCATAAGTCTCACTCAACGAACATCCTGCCTTCAGAGTCCCTTGCTCAGCAACAACGGGGTCACTTAGCGAATCCATTCCAGGGACTTCCTTCAATCTCTATCAACAACAATTTCGCTCAACTAATCAACTACTTGTTCAGTGACCAACCGCTCCAGAGAGCATCCTGAAACCAACATATGCCTCTTGCCCAGTGAATGCATTACTCGTTTGGTGAAGGACCGGCAACAGAAAGCAACAATTCTCTAGGGTCCAAAATCGCTCAGCGAGCCTAGTCCTCACTTAGTGAATCACTCCTAGGTATTCTAGAATGCCCATACTTGCTCAGTGAGCCTCATACTTTCTTAGCAATGATTTTCTGGAAAATTTTCAAATCTTTATGAATACTCGTTGAACGACCTAAACTTCACTCAACGAATTCTTCCTATTTTTCAACCATCACTACAACTCAAGAACACTCGCTTAGCGATGCATTGGGTTGCTCAACGAACTACAATCCTAACAGCCTCACTCCACTCTTGGGGCATTCTCGCTTAGCGAGAGCCTTAGTTGCTCAACGACTATCAGATGACAAAGCCAGCAACTCTCGTCAAAAAACCCAAAAATTCAAATTGTACACTCATCCTCTAAACCAATCCCACAAGGGTCGAACACAACCACACAACGATCCACAACAACATACTCAACAGATATAACACAAATCACATCACTTTAACAACAAATTAATCTAAGTTCATCAATACCCATTTTCACAACATTTTAGCAAAAACTCTGCCAAATCACATTTTCTAACTCAATCCAAGGCAACATACACACAGTACCACACTCATACAACAAGCATTCAACATACGTAAGCCTCCCTTACCTCTTGGAGCTTCTGTAATTGAATTTGGGGAAAAGGAGAATGCGGGGAAAGTAGACTGTTGAGCCGAACTCTATGAAGGTAAGTCAATGACAGCTTTCCACTACCTAGAAACGTGATTTTTCTTAAGATTTGGCCTCACGCTTGAAGAATTTGGGTAAGGAGGTTAGGGAATGATTAAGAGAATTTTATGGATGGCTTAGCAAAATGAGAGGAAATGGGGGTTTTAGTGTCTTTAAAACTTCCCTGGGCTTGACAAAAGGCTTTGGGTTCACTAAGGCCCATGGTCCATCTGACCATTCCTCAGGGCTTACAACTGGCTCAACACTACTGTTCCTTCAATAACCCATATAAACACTACCAACATTTCAATTTGGCTCAAGTACATTTTCCTCAAATTCCATAAATTTATATAGGAATTCCAAGACAAGCAACACAAAACCACAACCACACAACAACTTATTTATTCATCTTAATTACGTAGATCACATATTAAATTTTCACTTTTGGTTATTAAATCACTAAATCATACATTAAAAAACCACAGTGTTACACTCAACATAAGCATGGGCATGCTTAATAGTAATTCAAGACAACCCTAACATGGCATCCTAATCATACAAGCAATAAACACACAGGAAGATACATAAGAATGGCATCCAAATCATAAAATTATATATCTCAAATCTCAACTCATACTATAAACATTTGTTTGCACCAAAACCCTAATTGAATCCTATAATGGCATGTTCAACAATAGATATAAGGGATATAAGACAATTATACATTGGAAAAAAAAGGGGAAACATACAAAGGAATACATGTGAGCAACAATACAATTATGGGGACGAGGAAATAGGTAAGGGGCTGCACTCACCTGGAGGTACTCATAATTCTACAATGGCTTGCCTAAACTTTTGCTCATCCTCTACTTTCCTCCTTTCTCTTTTTCCTTTCTTCTCTCTCTTCTATCGTTTTCCCAATACCATGCATGATATGGTGTGTGTGTATGTGGGTTAGGGTTTATAAACCCTAATTCCCTTATTGGGCCTTAGAGGCCCGTCCTTTTAATAACCTATCTCCCTTTAAATAAGACCCACTATTAGATTATTTGTTAAAACACTCCTAATTATTAAATGACCTATAGTTAATAACAAAATATTAGACCTAATTTTTTGCAAGATGTTACTCTAAGGTTATGAAGTTAGAACCACTACTCCCCAAATGTAAAGCACACATCTCCAGCCTCATAAGTTGTCATTCTTTCTTGACCAATTCTAGGGTGGACCATTAGAGGAATTGGTCTATGATGGACCATTAAGATAATTGCTTTTTGTTCTTTTACAAAAGGCATTAAAAAGGTAAAGATAAACAAATAACCAAGATAGGAAAACAACAAGAGAATTGAGAATACAAACTAATAACTTTACTAACAAATAAACAGCATTCAACAACCAACAACTAGCCAAAACAAGCAAAGCAAAAAAAGAAAAGTAATGAAAAGCAAAACAAACAAAAAAAGCAGCAAAAAATAGCCTGTCGCCTTTGGTGACCCACTGTCACCTACCGTTAATGTGTGCGTTCACAACGTCATAGTGGTAACATTGAAATCTCAACAAACAAGATACACTATTTCCAACTTCTTCTCCTCCTAAGCAAAATCTCCCAATCTAATTTCGCTGACTTTATGTGTGGATCTCAGCACCTTGAGGTGCCGAAGGTACCACTCAAACTTTGTAGCGATAATCGACTCCTTATCTATGTTGCCCTCATAGAACATCGTTTCCCTCTCCTTGCTCTTCATTCTTCTCCACTTCAGGGTCTCCAATCCCATCACCATTCACTTTCAAACTTGTTCCTCATGCATTTGCAAACCCCTCGCCAGAAAGACCCCTTTTCGACGATGATGTCAATAATCACAGCACATCACCAGCCACTTCTGAACTTGCTCCTTATGCGCTCGTAAACCCCTCTCGATAATGACGTCGACAACCGTAGCGCCATCGTCAACATCACCACCAAAGGCTTGTATGAGAAGATTGAGATTCTAGAAGTTGATGGCGGCATGTGGTAGCAAGGGGTTGTTTATTTATGTTTTATTATTAATACACGTTAGGACAAATAGTTCACTATACATCACTTGGATAGCTTGTCCAAGCCAGAATTTGTCTTCTTTCTTTCTTTTTGAAAACAAATTGTTTTATTCTTTTTGTTGAAATATAATAAGAAAAATCCAAGCTCTCATTACGAGAGTTTAGCCTATATTTACAAAGCACCTTCCATAAAACACTTTTGTGATCTTACTTGCAAGCTAATAAATTTAATCCAAAAAAATTAATTCTATCATTATCTTGAAGATATATAATTAGTTTGAAAACTTATTTCTACAATTAGATTAAAGATTTATTCTTACAATTTGACTGATTTATTAGGTTATAGATTTATTCTTATAATTAAGCTTTATTGCATTTCTTAAAGTTAGACATGTATTTTGTTTTTTTATAAGCATAAGAGATTTATTGAAGAGAGTACAAGAGGTACTTTAACCCTTTTACAAATGTTTCATTTGATTTGTACAATTTTTATTTACTTTTATTAGGTAAGGTGAAGTTTATAAATATCATATATAATATCTTTGTAAATATCAAGTAAGAAATACAATTTTAATTTATATATTCTTATTGTTTTTAAGTCTTTCTTCCAACACTTTTGTTCTTTGGCAAAAAATAGGGTTAGATTAAAATAATTGTGGCTTGCCAACTACCAAGAAGAATAAGTCACACTCACCCCTTTTTATTATATTTTTTCTTTTTTAATTTTTAGGTTTGTTAGTTAATTTTTATATATTTTTTAATTTTTATTTATTTAATATTAATTAAATTGCATAAACCAGCAAAATTAAAAAAAAAAAGAAACATAATAATATGAAAATGAAAATAAAAGACAAAATCAAATTTAAATTCAAAGAGAGAATGATCTAAAAGGAAGTTCTCACTTTTTGATCAAAATTAGGTGTTTAGGTATATGTTTCATAAATTCATATATCATACCCAAAATATAAATTTCATATATCATCATCATTATTAGTATTTTGTTTAGGTACAACTTGTAAAGTCTAAACCATAAAACAAGGTAGACATCACACATTTTATTGACAATCATACAAGGCATGTTGGTATCTTCTTACTTATTACCATCCTTCAGAGATTGGACATTAACATGCGTGTGTATGTTGTCCAGCTCTTTCTCAAGCCTCTCCATGGTGTATTCTGGCATGCAAATCATAAACACTCTACTTTATTCTCCTTTAAAGTTGGTGTATGGAACATAAAAGCTCACTCCAGGCATGTCTCCAAAACCACTTTTTGGCTATCCCAATATACAAAGCCTTGTTCCACTCAAAGTTCACATATGCGAATCCAGCCTTTGTGAGATCTAACACCATAAAAGACCCTAATCTAGGTTAGCATGATCTTCCTTTAGTAGCCATAAGGCTAGCCATAGAGTGCACATATTCTTCATTTGCTTCATTCTTTGCCTTCTTCACTACCTCCAAGGCATACTTTAAGGAACGACCTAAAAGTTTCCTTATGGTGGTAACCACCATCTAAAACACAAAAGCATTGTCGTAAAAACCATCGAGCAATGGAGGGTTGAACTTGCAATGTCTAAAACGTGCAATGACTATTAGAATTGAAGAGCAAAGAAAATAAAATCTTTCATTTAAGTGAAAATCAATTACAAAGAACCTACTAATAGAAGGAAGGTACAACTATTTATAGCTGTATAGAGATAACAAAAACCTAACAAACTACAACTATATAGTTGTAAAAGTAAACTAACAAAACTAACATAGTTACAATGCATTTAGCCAAAAGAGTAGGAGTAAAATATACTCCAATAGTCCCTACAAGCTCATAAAGGGTGAAGAGTGCACGAATCCATCGATCTAAGCTTAGACCAAAGAACAAGAACTGAGAAAAAGATAATGCCTTGGAAAGAACATCTGTGCACTGATCAACAATAGGAACATGAACAACTTGAAATTGTTCACTGACATCCTTTTCTCATACAAAATAAAGATCAAGCTCCAAATGTTTTGCTCTAGCATGCAAAACTAGATTATGGGTAAAGGCAACAGTGCTCAAATTATCACACAGAATTTTGGGAGTAGTATAAGAGACACCAAGTTCATGTAACAACGTTTGTATCCAAATGACCTTAGCTATGGCATGCGTTAAGCTTTCGTATTTAGCCTTAGTTCTGGAATGAGCAACGATAGTTTGTTTCTTGGACCACTAGGACATGAGATTAGGGCCAAGGAAGACAGAGGCTCTTGAAGTGGACCTGCAGTCATCAAGGTCCAAGGCCCAATTAGCATCACAATATGCATGAAGATGCAAAGCCCAGTTAGTAGTGCCTTTTAGATATCGTAGAATACGCTTAACAGCTACCCAGTGTTGCTCAAGAGGTTGAGACATAAATTAGCATACTTTATTAACAGAGAAGCTAATTTCGAGTCTAGTTATGGTAGTATATTGCAGGGCTCCTACAACAGATATGTATAAAATAGCATCAGGGAGGTGATCAAAACCTTGCTTGGTCAACTTACAACCCACAATCATAGGAAAGTTAATCGGTTTAGCCTCATCCATTTTTGTTCAAGTTAAGAGATCACAAATATACTTGCTTTGTGTGAGAATGAGCGAGCCATCAAGATAAGATTTAACTTCAATTTCAAGGAAACATTCAAAATCACTAAGTTCTTTAACAGAGAACACCAAGTTGAGTTTGTAGATAAGAGACTGAATAAGAGAGGGATTGTTTCTAATAATGATAATGTCATCCACATAGACTAAAACATAGATCATTATGGAACTTGCAGTGTGAATGAACAAAGAAGGATCACATTTACTAGTAATAAATTTTAATTGAATGAGTGGGGCTTTTAGCTTGTCGAACCAGGCTCTTAGGGCCTGTTTGATGCCATAGATGGCTTTATTCAGTTTGCACACTAATGATTTATCAATTGCTTTAAAACCCAGAAGTTGGGTCATGTAAACTTCCTCTTCAAGAACACCATTTAGGAAGGCATTATTGACATCAATCTGATTTAGTGGCCAACAATGTACAAAGGCAAGAGTAAGAATTAGGCAAATAGTAACAGGTTTGATGACAAGTAAGAATGTCTCATTGTAGTCATGTCCAAATTGTTAGTGAAAGCCTTTGGCAATGAGGTGGGCATTGTACTTATTGACTGTACCATCAAGGTTCTCTTTGACCCTAAATATCCATTTGCATCCAATGGACACTCTATTAGAAGGTAAGTTCACCAAAGTCTAAGTGTTATTGCATATGAGAGCATCAAATTCAGCTTGCATAGCTACAAACCAAGTAGGATTAAAGAGAGCTTGCTTTGCAGATTTTAAGTTCCATATGTGTAACAAGTAAAGTGGGTTTGAGTCAAGGTTTGAAGATACCAGACTTGGAGCGAGTTTTGTAACACCCTAAATTTCAAAGTACTAGAAATAAACCATGAGGTAGCTCTTAGTAGGACCTTTCCCTTGTGTTATTAGACAAAAGATGCCTTAAGAGTTATTATTATTATATTTCTTATTATTATTATTCCTATTATAATATTATACTTATTGTTATTGTTGTAGTAAGTTATTATTATTATTATTGTGTTGTGTTGTTGTTATTATATTTATTGTTATTATTATTATTGTTATTGTTGTTGTTGTTATTATTATTGTCATTATTATTATTGTTATTAATACCTTAGTATTATAAATTAGTAGGAATATTATCATAGAACCCAAAAGAGTATCTAGGGCCCAATAGAGGACTAAAGCCCACTAAGCTACATACTCACCCACAAGTTATAAGAAGGAAACAGAGAAGGAGACTTAGGTTTAGCCATCACAAAATATAAGAAGAAAGAAGGTAGAGAGAATGAGGAAAAAGGAAGAAGAAGAGGAAGAGAAAGAGGAAGAATAGAAATCGGAGAACCTAAGCCCTAGAACTCAACTATGCATGCCCCTAAAGGTGAGTGCTATTTCCCATGTCCTTCCTTGTCTTTTATATTGTGTTGTTTATCTATTTACCTTTTCTCCCTCCTTATGCCTAACATTAGGGATTTGATGTATTTTGAAGGGATTGTGAGTGAGTGAGGAATTTATAGATTAGATTGACTAATTATCAAAGTAGAAGAAGTGATTAAGAATTTAATTATTTATTTTGGAACATTTACAAACCAAAGACAATAGAAAAATAAATAAATAAAAATTCGTACCTCGCGTCCGCCCAGCGGGGTTAGACAGCCGCTGGGTGACTTTTTTGGAAAAACTAGACTTCATGGTTAAGTCAGGCGCGCAAACCCACTGGGCGGGATGCACAACCTACCGGGCGGGTTGGGTCTTGACACGGACCCGATGGGTAGGGTTCAATACTCGCTAAGCAGGTTAAGTTTCAACGCAAACTTGCTGGGCAGACCTCTTGTCCCGCCGAGCGGATACGACCTTTGCTATTTCGTTCTTTATGCTTATGAACTCCTTTTTGCAGTTTTTAACTCATTGTTTTTTTTTTTTATGCCTTATTAAGTTTATGTTGTATGATTGTTATTTACCTTAAAAAAATTGAGTATGATGAAATTGTGCCAATGTTTCATGATAAAATCTATGAAAAACTGTAAGCATTGTATGTGACCATGCATCATAACATTTGAGTTATGTAATGAGGAAAGTATGTAGGAATTTTGCTAGTGGAGGCCATGATGGGTTGTTTAACCCTAGCCTTGGGGTTTATTCGGTTGGGAAAACTCCAATGGTCCATGCAGATCCCATGGAGCTGGGGTGTACTGGCAAAACTGGGTAACACTGACTAAACACCGGGGGATATCATGCTAGTTGAGGGTGCAAAAGCCGAAGGCATCGATACCGATGACGCTTCTTATGGCCTGCATTCACTCCTAGTCTACTTTCCGAAAAGTTCAAGTTTGTACCACATGTGCATGAGTAGTGATTTAGGAACATAACTTGCATATGTATCCTATTGCATTGTGATATGTTGAAGTGTACTATATGAAATTTGTGTGACCTTATTCATGAGTGATTGATGTAATGTGTACACGTGCGAAGATGCAATTGTGTATTGTGATGAAGTGTCAAGATTATGTATATGTGCTCATATTATGCATGTATGTTATGCTTGTTTAATGAAACAAAACAATGCATATGTCTAGTTATTAGGCAAAAGATGTGAAATACATGTATGCTTGTACTTAAAATTGCCTTTACTACCTTAAGGATATGTGAGGGGCTAGACCCTAGGATGGTGTCATGAATGTTATGGTTGGATAATAATAGTTGTGATAGAGATAGAGAAAGGCTGAATTCCCATATGGCATGATAGAAAGGTATGAGACTAGTAATAGAGAACAAAATGAGAGTATCAAGGTAAGTGTTAAGGGAGTGTCCAGGGTATTTTAGAATGTCTATAACCTTAAGAGACAACTTTGAATATCAAAAGGAAGAAGAGTAAAATCTAAACATGAAGGGTTCAAATACTAGAGAGGGTTTTAGGTAAGGAAATATAAGTAATGAGGATGAGTTCTTAGGTTGAGAATGAAATGGTAAGCTTGTATAATAGTTGTGAGAATGAGAGAGGAGTTAACAAGAAGTATCTTTGACTGTTGAAAGGTATAGATTTGACCATAAGTATGGAAAATTATGAGAGACCTAGTGAGGCTAAAGCCATAAGAGACAAGTGATGAGGGTTGTCCAAGTAGAAGAGTTTGACCTAGTCGTAGAACTCGTAGAGCATTCACTAAGACATTATGTCTCATTCCTTTAAGTTTCCCCCTTTTCAGAATATAGGTGAAGACATGCATAGATGGACCTTGGAGTCACATGCAAGAAGACGTAGTCTAGTTTACGTTATGTTTTTGTATTCTTCTTTATATTTTGTACGACACCTTCGGGTGATAGATGAGTTGTATTAGGCATATATTTTTTTTATTGTATTGTTTGTATATAATATTTAATTATATTTATAAGTAGCATTTGTATGTTATTTCCACCTTTTTAAGTTTTTTTTTTTTTTTATTCTTAGAAATGTAGACCTAGTTATGGTAATGCTCCTTAGGGTGTTACAAGTTTGCATAGGATGGGTGTTGAGAGGTTGAGGAGTAGTAGTTGTAGAGGTGGTGCTAGTTGTTTGAGAGGGAGCATAGTCAGTTTATGGGTCAGTTGGAGCAAAGGACGAGGTGAGGGATGGTGTGTGCTAAACTACAGGTATATTGAGGATAGTGAGAGGTGTAGGAGTAAGTTAGGTGGTGGGAGATGTGTAAGGTAAAGTAGGGAATAGGCCTGAATGTGGGAAGCGGAGCTCATTTAATAGAACGCCCTTTGAAATGTAGATTCTTCCATCTGCAGCCATACATTTGTAGCCTTTATGGGTAGTAGAATAGCCAACAAAAACATATCCCTAACAACGAAACACTAACTTATGCTTATTATAAGCGCGAAGTAAAAGAAAACACACACACCTAAACACCTTGAGAAAGTTGTAATCAGGTAGTTGATAAAATAACTTGCAATAAGGAATTTCAAAGTGAAGAGTTAAGGATGGTGTAATACCCTAAATTTTAGGTACTGGAAAGAAACTACGAGGTAGCTCATGGTATCATGTGTTATCGGATAAAAGACGTCTTAAGAGTTGTTATTATTATTATATCTCTTATTATTATTATTGTTCCTATTACTGTTATTATTATATTTATTGTTGTTGTAACAATTATTATTGTTGTTATTATTATTATTATTTTTGTGTTGTGTTGTTGTTATTATATTTATTGTTATTATTATTATTGTTGTTGTTCTTGTTATTATTATTATTATTATTATTATTATTAACAGTTTAGTATTAGAAATTAGTAGGAATGTTATCATAGAACCTAAAAGAGCATCTAAGGCCCAATAAGAGACTAAAGCCCACTAAAGTACATACCCACCCACATGTTATAAGAAGGAAATAGGGAAGGAGAATTAGGTTTAGCCATCACAAAACAGAAGAAGAATAAAGGTAAAGAGAATGAGGAAAAAAGGAAGAAGAAGAGGAAGAGAAAGAGGATGAATAGAAACTAGAAACCCAAACCCTAGAACTCAACTTTGCATGTCCTTAACGATGAGTGCTCTCCCTCGTGTCCTTCCTTGTCCTTTATGATGTGCTTGTTTATCGATTTACCTTTTCCCCCTCCTTATGCCTAGGTTTAGGGATTTGATGGGTTTTTGAGGAGATTATGAGTGAGTGAGGAGTTTACAGATTAGATTGAACAATTATCAAGGTAGAAGAAGTATTAAGAATTTAATTATTTATTTTGAAGCATTTAGAAACTAAAGACAATAGGAAAAATAAATTAAAATTTATACCTCAGATTTGCCTGGCGAGGTTAGACAGTCATTAGGCTACTGTTTTCGAAAATTGGACTCTGTGTTGGTGCCGAGCGTGCTGACCCGCTAGGCGAAGTGTAACACTCTTTTAATTTTAAATATAATTCATATTAATTTAATTATTAATTTAAGTTGATGAAAATGTGAGAATTTTTTTTTAATTCTATAAGAGAAAAATTCTAAATTTAACAGAATTTGGAAATAGAAGTGAAATGATAAAAACTGCTTATGTATATATATATATCAAATGGTACATCATGGTTTGAGTAATACATAACAGTCAGAAAACAAAAGTACATTGAAAGACATACTACCTAGCCCAACACATACATAAAAAGATCCTATACAGAGCAGTATTTATCTATCCTATCCCTCATACAAAAAGAAAATACTATAGGTCTTCAGGTCCTCCCCCTTTGAGATGTTCTTTATCTCGTATTCAGCATCATGGAGCGTTAATGTCGTCTTCAATAATCATGATCAATCATACACAGAAGAAAATAATGGAGTGAGGTGTTTTGTTTTAAAATCACTTTTACATGTATGGTAGGAAATCTACCATAAAACAAAGATAAAACACAGCTGACAACAAAAGAGATCCTAAGTTGTATCAGACTATCCTTAACTAACTATGGATCCATACTTCCCATTAATGGGTAATAGTTCTCAATAGAACTTGGGAAGTAACTGGGAGTATATATACCTCTCTCAACATCATTACATGGTACAGTCCTCATTATCATTGAGGAAATAATAGTCAGGATATCCATTTATAGAGGTATACTTTCAAACCAATCCTGGAATGCTGAGCAGTTGTTGGAGTTATCGAGCTTGATTAGGCGAATATCCCAGCTCAAGGGCGCTACCCTGGCCATTGGGACCTTCACCACTCGATGCCTATCCCCAAGACCTCCGCAAGTGGGTCCTTGCCTTTCATTCCTCAGCGTACCAAACTGTAGCTTCCCTAGCAGGGTGCCATGCCACCGCATGTCACTTGCTTTACATTACTCACTAAACTATCAATTCCTAACTTCTCAAGCAGAGGTTTCCTTGGTCTCAATTAATTTTAGCACCAGTACAATCAACATTTCTGCCTTATTTTGCAAAAATTACACAATACCAAAATTTTAACAAAATAACAATTTAGTAATCATATAAAATTTTAGTAGAATAATGACATAGTAATTATAATTTAATTACTAAAATTTTGGCAGAATAACAACTAGATAAATAAATTTTGATTTTCTAAATTTGAGCAGAGGAACAACTTAGCAAGTGCATTTTAATTTTCTAAAATTGAACAGAGTACCAGCTTAGCAAAAATTAAAGTTTAATATTAAACAATAATAACAATAATAAAACTTAAATCTAAACGGGTTTAGGGGAAAACCCTTTCTACTAATATGCAAAGTGACAGTAATTTAGAACCAACCTCATTCCTCCCATTACCTCTAAAGTGGTTGATGAAAAGAATGGAATTATTGGCGTAAAGCTTCTAGGAGGAGAAATTCTACTAGTTGAAAACTAGCAAAATTTTAACATAAAAACTAAATAAGAAAAATTTCTAGAGAAAGAAGATTTGAGAGAGAGGCTCTCTAGCTTATGGAGGAGAAGGATGGTGAAAATCTTCTCCATGGATGGTGGTATTTATAGAGGAAGAGGGGGCTTAGGTGTCCCACCATTTTACATCATCCATTATATCATTATTATGTCATAAATCTAATTTTTATTTATTTTAATCCAATTTAGGGACACATATCCCAAATAGGTGGTGAATCACCTATTTTAGGGTTGGGGACGTGGTCCACCAGCTGTCCCAAGCCTCCATGAGTCAAATTTTATCTGTATGTGAATTAACCGGTACTAATAAAAACGCCTAAATTTGAAAAATTAGCTTTTAATATCAAAATAATGCATTTTAATGTAAAACTGGACAAATGCATTATTTTTCATCAAAAATAAATTTCTAATGATAAATTTTAATTTTTATTAATTTATTTCAAATTATATGTATTTATTTTGTATTTTTAAGCTAGAAAATTCATAGAAAATCCATTTTAATTCAATAAATACCAAATTCTTTTGAAAATTATAAAATTAAATATTTTACCCATAAATAAACTAAAATTACCATTTTCATTCTTTTTGAATGTCAAACTAGTATTGGCTGGCTTATCAAACATTTAGGGGTAATTTGGTCATTTTACACAAGAATTCCAGAAAATTCTCAGAAAATTTCCAAAATTATATTTTAATATATATGACATAATTCCAAGCTCAAATTGATATTTTAATGTCAATTGAATCTTTTCCTTATGTCAACCCTTAATATTGAGAAGCAGGGACAAAATTGTCATTTTCTAATTTTTTCTGGGCTCCGACTCGGAAAAATTATTAAAAATCATGATTAAATAGCTCTTGAATTTTTGAGCTAAATGGTGGGACTTAGAATTTGGAAATTCCTTCTCGATTTTCAGAATTGCATTGTCAAATATAAAAAACAGTTGAAGAATTGAAATAGGATTGTTATATTTTTCACTACTTTTCTTTCAAAATAAAGTTTTTATAATGAGAGATACTTAATATAAAATTTTCAAAATATTTTGAGGTCAAAAAGTCTGTGGTTGGTTCCAATAGTCAACTAGGGGTATTTTTGTCATTTTACAAAAATTATCTTAATAAATTCCAGAAAAATTTCTAAAATTATTATTAATTGTTCTAAATACATTGATGACTTAAAATTGTTTTTTTAACCATATAGAATAATTTAATATATAAAAGTAGGGGTGTGACATGAAGTAAGTCTTACCTTGACCCACCAAGCGACCCTTTTGGCCTGCTAGGCAGACATGACATTGACTATTCCATTTTAGTGCCTGTGAACTCCTTTTTGCAGTTTCTAACTCATTGTTATTTTTTTACGCCTTGTTCACTTTATATGTATGATTGTTTTTTACTTTGAGAAAACTAAGTGTGATATGAAATTGTGCAAATGTTTCATGATAAAAGCCTATGAAAAGCTGTAAGCATTGTATGTGACCATACATCATAACATTTGAGTTATGCGATGAGGAAATTATGTAGGAATCTGGCTGGTTAAGGCTGTGATGGATTGTCTAACCTTAGCCTTATGGGTTATTCGGTTGAAAAGACTCCAATGGTCCATGCTGATCCCATGGAGCCAGGACGTACTAGCAAAATTAGGTAACCCTGACTAGTCACCGGGGGATATCATATTAGTTGAGAATGTGAGAGCCAAAGGCATTGGTACCAATGACATTTCTTAGGGTTGTGCATTTACTCTTAATCTACTTTCCAAAAAGTTTAAGTTGGTACCACATGTGCATGAGTAGTGGTTTAAGAACACAGCATGCATATGCATCTTGTTGTAGTGTGATATGTTGAAGTGTGCTACATTGTAACTATGTGAAGTCTGTGTGACCTTCTTCATGAGCGATTGATGTAGTGTGTACACATGTGAAATGTAATTTTTCTCGTGATGAAATGTCAAAGTTATGTATATGCGATCATATTATGCACGTTTATTGTTCCTGTTTCATAAAACAAAATGTAGTGTATGTCTAGTTACTAGGCAAAGGATGTGAAATAAATTTATGTTTGTAATCAGGATTGTCTTGCTACCTTATGGATATGTGAGAGGCCAGACCCTATGATGGTGTTATGAGGGTTATAGTTGGATAATAATAGTTGTGATAAAGATAAAGAAAGTGTGAATTCCTATATGGCGTAATAGAAAGGTATGAGGCTAGTAATAAAGAACAAAATGAGAGTATCTAGGTAAGTGTTAAGGGAGTGTCAAGGGTATTTTAGAATGTCTGTAGCCTTAGACTTGACCCCCTAGAGACAACTTTGAATATCAAAAGGAAGAAGAGTAAAATCTAAACATGAAGGGTTTAAATACTAGAGATGGTTTTGGATGAGAAAATATAAGTAATGAGGATGAGTTGTTAGGTTGAGAATGAGGTAGTAAGCTGGTATAATAGTTGTGAAAATGAGAAAGGAGTTAACAAGAAGTATTGACTGTTGAAAGGTATAGACTCGACCCTAGGTATGGAGAATTATGAGAGACCTAGTAAGGCTAAAGCCATGAAAGATAAGTGATAGAGGTTGTTCGAATAGAAAAGTCTGACCAAGCCATAGAACCTTTAGAGCACTCACTAAGGCATTATGTCTCACTCTCTTAAGTTTCTCCTTTTTTAGGATGATGACGAGCTTACCCTAGGTATGTGTTCCCCAAGTGATAGACCTTTTGGTTGTTTGCATGCCCTAAGGATAATATGTTCCTTTCCCTTATTGTGTGGAGGATGGGGAGTTGTTTTCAACCTCCTTATCCTTACTTAAATGCTTGTGTATATAGATATAGATTGTTTTAGTGCTTGCTTTTGCTGATTGATGTGATGACCCTTAAGTAGGAATGTTGTTGCACTGGGTGTGGTTTGTACTAGACCAACCAAGTTATGTTGCTTCGTATTAAGAATTTCCTTGATAGTTATATGTGCCTTTTCTGTTTGTCAGAACATGAGACGTGTGTTTGTTTACTAAATGTTAGATGCAAAATGACATATATATTTCTACTTGGTATTGTATCATACTTTGGTTAACTATAATAATAACATAACCTTCTTGATTACTTTCTTTTCTCTTGATATCTTGTATGGATATAATTGGTCTAATTTAACTAGCGAGTTAACTAATTTGCATGATTTTAGGGTGAGAGATAGGGGTGTTGATATTGTATGTTGGGTTTGAGTTTAACATCTTGGGTTTGATGCACGACTGTTCTTCATGAAGCATATTCGTGCCGATGACCCTAAGAGTAAAGTATGGATACATGTTTACATGTGTAGTTGCATGGCTTACAGGGATAAATGCTAATGATGTATATGTCCAATGTATGCGAAGTATGTGATGTTGTGATGTCCTCCTTAGTTGCTTCCATTTGCTTTTTATTTTTTTGTATTGTTGAGAGCTTAGTAAGGGGTAGTTGAGTGTCTTTTGTGCCCCAGGAACATGGGTTAGAATGCAGTTGTCTTAGGATGAACAAATAGTGACCTAGGTTTCGAGTAGCTTAAATCCTATGAGAAGAATTCAATCCTAGGTAAACCAACGAAGCAACAAATCTTGTGAATAGGAAACCCTTGAGTACCTCTAGAGTTAGATTGATAATGACGTTTATGAATCCTAGCCCATAAGTCACCTGAGTGATGACAGATTAGAGTCACTATATGGAGGAGCCTTGTGAGCTACACCTAGTGGAGACATATAAGAACGAATTCCTAAGTATCACACCTACTAGATAGAGACCTAGAAAGAGTTACATCTAGAAAAGGCTTGACGCACTAAGAAGGAATGCCCAGCCATCTTTAACATATTTAGATAGATGCCTTAACTGAAAACTACTTGATCCTAGAGTTGCGTTTAAGGATTAGGCCTGGGCAAAGATGAATAAATGATGTAGGTGCCTATCTAGATGGAACCCATTTATTCACATGATATCCTAAACTAGTTTAAGTACGAGATGAAGTCATATAGAAAACCTTTTTATCAAGAGGATAGAAATTTCCTTAGGAAAAAGTTAAGGAAGAATCATAGACTGTTTAGAATTAAAATTGTTCGAGAGGCAATTAGAGGGGTGAATCTTCAATGATCGAAATGGATGAGTAGGTGAGCAACCATGAACATGTTTTTAGGGCTTTGATTTTTTAGGACAAAAATCTTTTAAGGGAGGTGGAGTTGTAACACCCTAAATTTCAGGTACTAGAAAGAAACCACGAGGTAGCTCTTAGTATCATATGTTATTGGATAAAAGACGTCTTAAGAGTTATTGTTATTATTATATTATTATTGTATCTCTTATTATCATTATTGTTCTTATGGCTGTTATTATTATATTTATTGTTGTTGTTGTAGCAGTTATTATTATTATTATTATTATTATTGTGTTGTGTTGTTGTTATTATATTTATTGTTATTATTATTATTGTTGTTGTTGTTGTTGTTGTTATTATTATTATTATTATTAACAGTTTAGTATTAGAAATTAGTAGGAATGTTATCATAGAACCTAAAAGAGCATCTAGGGCTCAATAGGGGACTAAAGCCCACTAAACTACATACCCACCCACATGTTATAAGAAGAGAATAGAGAAGGAGAATTAGGTTTAGCTGTCACAAAATAGAAGAAGAAAGAAGGTAAAGAGAACAAGGAAAAAAGGAACACTACAACATTTTAGACCTACGGCAACACCTAACTTTGTAACATATAAAAAATTGTTCTCGTATACCATATTAGACAACGGTTTTTTATTTCGTTGGTATGATAAATCAATTTTAATATTTTTCATATGCAACCATTAAAAACCGTTCTTAAAGTTTAATATGCAATGGTTTTCCTTTTTAAATTTTAATCAACAGTTAAAAACCGTTTCTTATTTATTTATTTACTAAAAGATAGGAGAAAAAGTTGGTTCTCGTATGACATAAAAATATGAAAAAATTTATCAAGCACTAAAGATGTAAAATGTTTTTCCCTTTCTTTTACTTGTTGCCTTTATCTGGTTTAGTGCTTCAAATGCGTCTTCACCCA
The DNA here is from genome assembly GCA_004329165.1 of Spatholobus suberectus. Taxonomy (NCBI): domain Eukaryota; kingdom Viridiplantae; phylum Streptophyta; class Magnoliopsida; order Fabales; family Fabaceae; genus Spatholobus; species Spatholobus suberectus. The sequence goes on from CM014730.1 coordinate 22,676,685, forward strand.
TAGATTTCACCATTCAACTGCTTCCAATCACATTGAGTGAGATGGTAATTATATGTCTACCCTTGATGACGAAGTGGTCCTTATCACTTTATTTTTTAAAATTAGGTTTTGTTGTCTCCAGAACAAGGGTTTTAGTGTTTGTTTCCCTCGTATTTCAAATTGGAGTGCCTCTAAGCTTTTGTCTCCTTCTCTGTATTTCAAATCAGTGCGCGGATCTCTTTATCGTCTTCCCAAAATGTGTATTATTTGTTATTTAGTCCACATTGTTTGGGCTGAAATGCAATCTTAATTTTCAATTTGAGACAATGACAGATGCTGATGACATCGAACTCTAGCAAAATGAATTGAAATCCAGAGTATGGTGAGGTTTGTTTCTCAATCTCCCATTGGTGCTTTTTCAATCCCTTTTAATATTGATAACGTCTACAATTCACTCTTCTTTTATTTCCAGTACTTTTTTTATTATTCTGACTAATTAGGTTTTTGTTATGGATTTTGATGAGTATGGCTTTGGAATGCAAATTATAATCAGAGAGAAATTGTAAGCTTCGAAGAAAGAGTGTAATAAAACAAATGATTTGAAGTCTCTTCACAGTGTGGGTAGATCATTGAAAGTTTTAATGATTTTCTTAAGCCTCTTGACAATGAATACTACAATGATTCTATCCTTTTTCACTTGTATATTGAGATTATATAAACAAGATTATATTTCCTTTTTAATGAGAAAAATTATACATATTGATTTTGGATTATAATATATAATCTAGTTAATTAGTTGATCTAGCTACTTAATAAACTATCTTCTCTGTTCCCTTGCTTAGATGATGTGAACATAAGCATGTTTATTGTATGTTTTTGTTTCTGTTATCCTGCAATGATTGCCAAAGCAAGCAACAGACCTAAGTATGTGGTTGGTTGTAACAGTAAAGTAGATAAGGAAAAATTGACTATTGGTACAAGAGTGTGGTTCTTGATATGACAACACTCACCTTAATGTGACCATGCAAAGTAAATTTTTGTAGTTTATTCTTTTCAGATATTTATTTGATGCATATATGACATTCCTATTCTTGTTGGACTATCTGATTTGGTTTCTTTCTAAAAATCATCTACTAGTTTTTTATGCCTGATGGTCAATATAACCTACTATGAGTCTGTTGTCAATGTCATCATACTCTATATGGCAACTCACAAAATTTGCATAATAGAACCATTAAAGAGAAAATTAAGTTAATTGACATATTTTTTAAATGGATTGTAATCATTTCTACTTTATATGACTATGAAAGAATCATGTGAAACTCTTAGTTATAATCTTTTATGTATAAATAACACAATTGAGTAAAATCTTGTGGATAATTAGTGTTTCTGGCATAGTTAGTGAAGTCCTTGATCTCTTGCTAAACTTTTTTGATGTGCCTCAATCTTTCTCATTCTTTTGTTGACCTTGTATTTATCTTAGTCAGATAAAATTGGTTTCAAGATGTGATTGAAGCCTCTAAAGTTTCACAATAAGAATTCAATTCATGTTCTGTGTTGAGACCAATTTACTTATGGGCTGTTAGATAAGGTGATTCTCCTATTAATCTTGTTAATGGCTAGGTATAGATGGGATCTTACTTGATAGGCATTGGAGCAATTCCCGGGGTTATAATGTTTGAGGTAGCTTTGTCTTACTATATGCTGGACTTTAGAATAAAAAAATGAAACACCATAAATCACATCATGATGAATGGTTATATTTTATTTTCCAGATATTTCCCATCAAACTGACGGGCTCCGGTGAAGCCTTGTGACTTTTGTTTGCTGGTTGTGTTCTTGGATTGTATCATATGATTTTAACTTCCGCGTGAGTTGGAGTTCAGCACACAGGTTAGCATTTTATCTTGATCTATGATTCTCATTTCCCAGATGGCATGTTGATGAAGGATCGTAAAACAAGATGGTCCCTTAAAAAAAAGTTATGCATATATAAGTCTGAATGAAGAAAATAACATTTAGCAAGCATCACAATAATTTTAGTGATAGTCTCATGATATACACATATCCTTAAAATTAGTTGTTTATACTATATTGGCTATGAAAACATGCTTACTTCAATTTATAGGGATTGATTGGCTATTGGAATATAGTAATAATACTAGAGATCTATCTTTAAAAAGTTGAAATCTCGTATCATATTAGAAAGGATAAAGTTGATTAAAGGTCTTTTATATTATATACTTTATTGACAATATAGTGCTTTCATCTTCTATACTATATACCATATTATTTTCATATAGTCATTGATATATATATATATATATATATATATATATATATATATATATTCGGATGCTACACAGGCTTTAGAATGGGTAGCACCTTATTTTTTTTTTCAAGTTTGATTTCTTCACGTTGACTTTAGTAGCTTCTTTAATTAATAGGTTCTATGTTTCCTCTTCTAACAAAAAATTAATATTGTTCTATGTTTCTCTCTTGGAGAAATTCAAATAATCTTAAGTCACATTCTTATTAATCATATTCTTTTAATTTTGTTGATAAATAATGATGCTAATGGATCTAGACTAAAAGGGCAATGCATCAAAAAGAAGAAGATGGAAGCATACTTATAGTTCACAAGTGACATGAATTTTATTTTGGACAACATTATTTTGATAGCTAGTTATGAATTATGATTGACTTTATGGATCACAATGTAACTTTGGTGAATATTGATGGATGATTAATGACTATCATTATTCTTTGCCTAGTAGATGCAAGTTGTTATATTCTCATCTAATGAATTGTTTCTTTACTGTCAACAAAAATAATTTTTGATGAATAAAAAAACCATTCTCTATACTTATTATTAGTGAAATTGTTGCTTTTAAAAAAAAATTGTTTTAAAATTGTCTTATAAAAAACCCACTCTATAATACAATTAAAATCGTTGCTTTATAAGAAAAAAATGATTACACATTCTTAAAGGTAAAATTGTTCAAGTTAAAAAACTGTAGTCTAAATTCTATAGCAACAATCACTAAGTGTACTTTTTGACATTTATAGGCAACGATTTTTTTTGTTGCCATTGACTACACCGGTGCAAAACCGTTCTCGTAGCATGCTTCTAAAATCGCTGTCTATACTACACCAATTACTATTGTTTTTTGTTAGCATTGTCTTTATTTGATAAACCATTGCCAAAGGAATAGGCAACGCCTTATACTACCACAGTTTGAAACCGTTGTCGAAGCAAAATAGAACGGCTTTTTTGAATTAGGCAACAGTTTTCATGCGTAGCTGTAGGCCAAAAATGTTGTAGTGGAAGAAGAAGAGGAAGAGAAAGACGAGAATAGAAACTAGAAAACCCAAGCCTTAGAACTCAGCATGTCCCTAAAGGTGAGTGCTCTCCCATGTGTCCTTCCTTGTCCTTTATGTTGTGCTGTTTATCTATTTACCTTTTCCCCTCTTATGCCTAGGTTTAGAGATTTGATGGGTTTAAGGGGATTGTGACTGAATGACGAGTTTATAGATTAGATTGAAACAATTATCAAGGTACAAGAAGTATTAAGAATTTAATTATTTATTTTGGAGCATTTAGAAACCAAGGCAATAGGAAAAGTAAATTAAATTCATATCTTAGATCACCTGGTGGGATTAGATAACCGCAGGGCTACTTTTTTTGAAAACTGGACTTGTGTTAGTGCCGGGCATGCTGACCTGTCGAGTGGGGTAAGAAACCCGCCAGGCGAAGGGAGTCTGACCTTGACCTATCGAGAGGCGCTCTTGGCTCGCTAGGTAGGCATGACTGGCTATTTTTGTTTTGGTGCCTGTGAACTCATTGTTTGCAATTTTTAACTCATTGTTGCTTTTTTTTTATGTCTTGTGAGTTTATATTGTGTGATTGTTATTTACTTTGAGAAAACTGAGTGTGATATAAAATTGTGCCAATATTTCATGACAAAAGCCTATGAAAAGTTTTAAGCATTGTATATGACCATGCATCATAACATTTGAGTTATGTGATGAGGAAAGTATGTAGGAATCTAGCTAGTGGAGGCTATGATGGGTTGTCTAACCCTAGCCTTGGGGGTTATCCGGTTGGAAAAACTCAATGGTCCATGCTGATCCCATAGAGCTAGGGCGTATGGCAAAATTGGGTAACCCTGACTAGTCACCGAGGGATATCATACTATTAAGAATGTGAGAGCCAAAGGCATCAGTATCGATGACACTTGTAACATCTTGTTTTTCCTATTGCATGATTAAGTGTTTTTAAATAACTAAAGTGGAACTTAGTTATGTCATCTAGGTGATTAAAATAATCACTAAATTGTCGGTATATGGTTTGTGATATGTGATGGTGGTTGTGTGTTGTATGTTGAAATTTGGGTTTCAATTTAGGAAACTTGAGATATGTGCTTGAGCCAATGTGAATGTGATTTTGGGTTTTGAGAGAAAAACAGTTGAGTTAAATCAGTTTTGAGATCAGGGAGTGGTTTGGTGAGGTTTGGGCCTCAGTTGGCCAAAAGTTCGTGTGAGAGCTCTAGGGAGGTTAAGTATATAAGGGGGAGGAAGGGCTTTTTCCTCATTCTTCCATTCACTTTCTCTCTCTTACTTTCTCTCTCAATCTTTTTCTAAAAATTTGAGGTTGATAAGTGTGTTAGAGGATTTCCAAGCTCGACTTAGTGATTGTGGTGAGAGAAGGAATAAAATCGTGTAAGGTTTTGGCTCAAGACATAAATTTTCTCAAAGAACCAAAATTCAAATTCAGAAACTTTAGAGGTAAAGGAAGCTTACAAATCAGTTGTTTTGTATTGTTGATATGTTGATTTTTGCCTTGGAAGTGGTTGAATCTTTATGGATGTGGATCTATTTGGTGTTTTGATATTTGGGGAATGGGTTTTGGGAGGATTTTTGATTTTTGGTGATGAAATGTTGAATTACGTGTAAAATCTAATGTATATGAGCTGGTTGAGATGGATTGATGATTGGAACTCTATTTGATTGAAATCTGAGTTTATGTGCTCGAGGAGTTGAAGTTTTTCTGCAAAAATCACGTTTTTTCATAAATTCGTCATAGATATCGATTATGGGATCACATAATTGATTATCTAGAGTTTCAGAAGTGTTTTCATGATTTTGTTTCGCAAATAATTGATTATAGGGTTTCTAATCGGTTATCTAGGCTTCAAGAAATTTTTTACTGATACTAGTTCAGAAATAATCGATTATGGATATACATAATCGATTATCCCTGCCAGGAAATGAATTTTGGTGCATTTACTAAACTGATATAATCTGTTACTATAGTACTTAATTTGTTATTTCATAATTGAATGTACTATTACAAATTTTAAAGTTTCCGTTTCAAAATATGAACTATTATATAATTTTGGTCCTTAAAGATGTTAAATGTATATTTTAAGATTTGTCAATCTTCCAAATGGTTTCAAAGGGTTTTGGTTTCAAATTGTGATTGATTGTTGGTACATATTGTGGAAGGTTGCTTAGATAGGACCTCTACTTGTTGTATATGATATTGTTATATGAGGTTTCTCATGAGGTGGGCTGCTTGGATAGGGCTTTACCTGTTGACCATGCAAGAGGTCGAATTGGGCGTGCATGGGGTTGATTTGGAGTTGATGGTGATTGTTGGACACAGGTAGTGTTGAGTAGGCCACATGGTGATATGTTGCTACATATATGATATGATATGATGACTGCTATGGTTGAGTTAATGGTGGTGTGTTGATATGTTGCTATTTTACATATATATATATATATATATATTATATATATGATTGTTTGGTAGAGTTGATTATTGTGGTGATAATGCATTGGCATGCATATGTTGTTGGCTAAGGTTGTGTG
>CM014730.1:22687040-22737850 GCA_004329165.1 Spatholobus suberectus
CAAGACTCATCAGATACAAAAGGCAAAAGTATACATAAACAATATATATATTGAAATTCTTTTCAGGTATAAGAGCAAACAAAGCAAAGCAAAAGGCGACAGCTCAACCAAGAAGTCGGGTAACATCGAAACTTATTTTTCGCTTTAAACTAACAGTCTGCAGAAAGAGAGCAAATGTGACAGTGAAAGCCAAACCATGTGACTTAAAGAACAAGCCGGTGCGTGTCAACACGAGCCACTGACTTCAAGGGCTACTGTTCTGGACCCCCTTTAGGCCTAGCCACGTGGCCCAAGGCCTGTGATAACTAACTTACCACCTTGTTACTATATAAAGCATTACATGCCTTCAGGTAAAGGACTAAGCCTTATTATTCACCTCTAACAGACATTGACTTAAGCATCGGAGTGTCTTTACAAGTGACCACCAGGTGTTGCCACTCGCCAAAACTGCCCAGAGCGTCCACCCGTTCAAGGTACCCAAATACTCAAGACAGTTTTCAAAATCTAATTTTTAGATAGTAGGAATGAGAGAAGACGAGATAGTACAACCGTACAAGAAAAATATAAGTAATAATTGAAAGTAAAAAACTTAAACAAATGTTCTGTTTCTTTTTTTTTTTAATTTTAAAAACTAAAAAAGAGACATAATTTCTAAAACATTTTTAAAAAAGGATAAAATTTAAATATAGTTCCATAGATGCTGTTTGTGTTGTTCTCCAATCAGAATTAAAGTTTCATCTTAATAGTCTGCATTGACATTAAATGAAATTTTTTATTATGCAGATTATCGTGATAAATCTCCAATTCTAATTGTAGAACAACACCTATGAAACTACTAAGTTTTGTCCTTTAAAAAATTACTCTTATTAAACATGGTTTTTTTCTTTTTTTTTTAAAAAGAAAATAGATTTTAAGAATGTGATGCGTAAACAACCAATTCTTTTTGTTTCTTTATTTTTTATCATCAGTTATGTTTCAATTACTTTGGCAAATAAACAAGGCTGAATCCAACGGTTGAGGACAACCTCAAGGATCCTGATCGAGAATTAATCTCGAATATAAAAGGAGTAGAGATACCTAGCAAAAAATAAAAAAATAAAAAATTAATTAATACATCTTGGCTAACACTTAGCAGCATTGTAAGCAGCATTAGGAAAAATATATATACTCATTTCATATAGCCCAGGCTCTTCACTTACGTGAGGAGCGGGTTCTATTCCCCGTCCCTCAATCTACCAATGCCTGTTCCTATAGGCCCCAAAATAAAGCACCAACATATTGTTCTTAGTACATGCTAATAGGAACCTTTTTTTTTTTTTTCTTTTAGTAAAAAAGAAGTTAATTCTAATCACATTCTATTACATTTTCATAGCTTCTTCGATTTGAATGCCACCATGTTTCTTGAAGCATTCCAAACCTTCAAACATTTTCTTCACGACAACCGCAAAATTTGATATTTATTATCAACTTGCAATCACTGTGTTAGTGCACCAATGTACCTGTTTGCACATTAAAGGAGCAGTTCAATTTCAATATTCTCACTAGTTTGTTTTTCTCCATTTGCATTTAACTTAAAAAATAAAATAAAAAAACGCTGAATTAGATGCTAATATTAAAACATTTTCTCCTAATTTAGATTCTCAATTGTAAGGAACAATTAAGAGAGAAATGTAGCTCGCCAACTTTATAAATTAATAAGGTAATTAGTCTTAGTTTATGAATCATTCATTATCCACCATCTTATATTAAGGTCACGTTTGATAAACTTCTCAATAAATACTTATAAGAGAAGAAAGTAGAAAACAAAATGAATTAAGCTTCTTCTATAAGTTAAATTAACTTATGCATAAGTTAAAATCAGTTTTTGTATAAATTAAATGAGAGTTTTTATAAAAGTTGAAGTGCATAAGTTGATTTTAACATATGAGAAACTTAATTTATTTTATCTTCTTATTTCTTTTTTTATAAGTGTTTAATGAAAAGTTCATCCAAAAAGAGTCTAAATAAAATCAGAAATTGAATTCCTTAGCAATTTTACTCTCTAAACAGCAAAATATGCACTTTACAATGGTCAAACTCTTTCTCTTGCTACACAATGCAAATAGTGTCAAGATTCATGCTTCTTTGTTATGACATCATAATAAAATTGGTTGGTAACTTACGAATTTTCAAGAATAATATGGACTTCTTGCGGATACAAGATCATCAATATTCTGAAAGTTGTAAGTTGAAACTTTCTTCTTTTGTCCCCTGAACATAATCTCAACTTCTACCACAAATGTTGCACAAACAGGTCGATGGTCAGAAAACTGAAATTCTTTACGGACATATGAATGTTGCTGTATTCCCCTTCCATGCCACAAGATTCTATCACACCTACAATATCCTTCATCATTCAGATACAAAAGAAAGAGTGTGAATATACAATTTGGTCCCAAAAGATATACTTAAGTTGTTTTGGTTCCAAAAGTTTATGTTTATACAAATTGGTCTCCAAAAAGTGAACTTATTAGTAAGTTATAACAATTTTGGTAGGGTGAAATTGTTAGCGAGTTGACAATTTCAAAGAACAATTTGCATTAGATGGAAACTGTTACGTACCAAAGTAGTACAAGTAAAATTGTTCAGGGACCAAATTGAATATTTACTCAAAGAAGATATCTTATATTCCTCAAACTGACACATACCAAGCAGAGTTCTCCTTTGTTCTTTGAAACTTTACACCTTAACATAGTAAGTGTCTGAGTTGAAGACATATTTATAAGTAGGTGCAAAGTAGATCTCTCCCTCTTTCCACCCCTTAAATACACGACCTGCTTCCCTTTCCATTTTAAGCTATGAAAGAAGAAAATATACATACAATACAAATCAGAAAGGTAACTAGAAGTCACCCACAAAAATAGATACACCCAAATGGAACTCCAATTAAATTTTCAGAAGACTATGAGCATATCAATATGATTATCTTCTATTTCATGGTTCATATTCTTTTGTTTAAGTGAAAACCATGAAAATTAAACACCTAAATTAGGATAACATTATAGCTCAACAGCAATGGCATGGATGGATTTTCTGAATAACAATATTCTTAGGCAAAGGAAACTACCTGATCCTTGTTAAAAAGGGCAGGCCAGTCTTTCTTTTCCACAAGCCTTTTTGCATCATCATAGCTCAAAGAAATTCTGTAATTCAAGTCCCCAAACCATATGATTCGGCTGGAGAAGACATTTCCCACATAATCAGAAATTTTGGGACCATTGATATGAAATTACTCAATGTTACTAAGCAATTGAAAAATCTTTGCATTAAGATTCTTTATAAATAGCTTCAAATGATGCTCACTCGTGATCTAAAATTTTGTCAGGCATCCTACTGTTGTGGTGTCTTGCAAATCCTTGGGAACTGAGTGTTCTTCAGAATCTCAATGACATCAAGATTCCTGCGAAGCTCGTCACCCTCTTTCTCTCCAGATGCCAATGACTACAGATAAAGCAAAAACTTGTTTGATAAAACGACATGCTCACTGATATACACCCCTGCAGCCACATAACAAACATGGTAATGTAGATAGTAACTAAAGACTTTATCTCAAAAATTTGTTTTCCGTTTATACTTTGTATGAACTTCATTAAATAAATAGAATAAAGCTTCTTAGGACTACCTTGTTCCCTAGGCAACCCATGATCCCGCGGCTAGTGCAACATATTCTCAAATGGCCTACATACTGAACAAGTTCTCTCCTCATCCAGACACTTACAAAAATTCCAACCATTTGTTTACATGCGACAAGACTGTATTTCATCTGATTAGTAGCCAAGGCAACAGGAATTGGGAAACTCTCATCCTCCTCTTCAGTGGAAGAATCATCTGAAACTGAAGTTTGATTCTGACAGCGAAAACAGAAATCCTTAGCAGCCTTCCTTTCGATGTCAAGAACACAGTACACTTTTTAGCCTCTTTCCATTTACTTTCTTGAAATATTTCTTAATCTTCTTCAGAGAGCTTTTGGAAAAGAACAATGAGCCGCCAAAAGATACAGTCGGGTTAGTCCTTTGGAAGCCAAGTCTGAAGGACCATTGAGTGAATGGTTGATTAAAGCAAGCCATTTTGCAGCAGGTTCATTATCCTCTAATACCAGCACATTTCCAGCATTAAAGGGACAATCTCCTGAAAGCTGAAAAATTTGGAGAAAGACGTATATTGAAAATTACTGTGTTTGTTTAAGAATTTAATAAAAAAAAAAATCACTTTCTCTATACTAAATTAAAGCAGAAATTGCCCAATTAGAATTTTTTAGATTATTTTGAAAAGCTAGGAATGAGTAGCTAATTAAATAATCTCTTAAGAAAAGATTACTTTTTTATTCAACCTTAAAATCACTCTTTTTTTTTTTTTTAGCATAACAAACAGGCCATAAATTAAGCAGAAATCTCCACTTAGGCTACTTTCCTGCCTAACAAAGCATTGCCCATTATTCAAAGTTTTTTTATTGTTCAAGCAGACAACAACACATGCACCAAACTATATTGGCATATGGCAAATCGTGCAGATAAATTTATTTCACGACAAGCCAGAAAGGTCAAGTTAGATTCAAAATGATAAATGGCCTTCTCTTTGACAAAGTGAGGAAAGGAAGGGTAGTCAATTAACTCCCTTAAAAGAAAGGGCATATTCTTGACTACAAACTTATTGATGGATTAAAATCAGAAGTATGAAAGAGAGAGAGAGGGAGAAAGCATACCCCAAAACATACATATCTGGTTCATTTCGAACCTGAAGAAAATCACTCAGATCAAGGTTCCCAGCGGGCATTGCCCTCCTACATTCCATGTTGCTGCAAAAACTCTAAGAAACAAATAACTACGATCATTAATCTGGTCACCAATACTGTAATAACAGGAAGTTTTTTAAGAAAAAAAATAAATTCAATTCTTCTTAGAAATACCTGAAATTTTGAATTGCTTCACCACAAGACATGGAAGGTTCTGAGTCTGATTTTCAACGATAAATCAGAAGTGCATCTACAGGAAAAATGAGAGATTGGTCAGAATGATCATGTCAAGAGGAACTTTTAGAATGGCGTTGCTGAAACATGTGAACTATGAGGTTTTATTGTTCTTAACATCCTCTGGTAATGAGGAATGTATATACAGTAAAAGTTAAGATAAGGATATATTATGGATAATAAAGTTTAAACTTGAATATATTCTCAAATTTGGAACAAATCACTAGAAGCTCCAGTGCTCCACCTTATATTACAATTTTACAAGTCGATGAAGGCATGTCACATCTAATCTCTGTAGTTTGTATCAATTCTCAAACTTCTTGCAAAAAGGAAAGAGAAAGATAAATTCTCCCAACCAATGGTAATACATAGGAACATATTACTAAGCAAGAAAGGTATAGGTCTTTCTCAATACCCACTTATTATTTCTTAACAGTAAGAAAGAATATTTCTGCCAAGATGAAGAGAAATGTTGTGAATAATATCGGGGTAAAAGAAAATGAATGCATTCAACTTGCTTCATTTATTTCACCACCTGAAACAAAGCATGAACATTTTCTTATGAATTACATTAAAAAACTTAGGATGTTCCACCCAGCCAATCTGAACTTTCAGTTATCAGTTAGGCCAGCTCATCTCCTAGTCTTTACAGTTCAGATGGGATTTTAAAAAACATTCATCATGCTTATACAAGAGATAGAAGGAAAAAAGGTTTAAGTCAAAGGGAAACAAAGAAATAATATATATCTCTTCAACAGAAAAGTAGTGATTATAATAAATATTCTCTCTTCAATGAGATAGTAGTGATTCCACCCTTTTCAGGAAAGCATATTGAAATGCTGAATGATATCTCCAAAATAAAAACCAAAATAATTTAACAATGTCTATGCCAATCACCCATAATTGAAAAGATTATTCATCTTTTCCACATCTTTAGATGCAAGGCCTGAATATTGTGCGATGTCTACCTCTACTTAGTTGAACCAGAATGAATTTTCATAGAACTCACCAAGGGAATCATTGGAACCTCTCTCCATTGTCCTTCCATTTCTCTCTCTCATGGCCAAAACTTCCACAGAACGACTGAAATCACATTCAGAATAATAATTACAAAAAAAAAAAAAAAAAAGTCAACATTTAATCAATTTGTGTAATAAACATTACATAACCAATACACAGTCAGTCACATGACTTGAGAGATTCCAGGGTGTCATCCATGAAATATCTTCATGACAGTGAATAAGAGACACAGACACACACAAAAATTCTGTACAATTAAAACTGAAGACAAACCAAACAATATATTCAAAAAGAAAAAAGAAAAACCTGCTTTTTCTCTGCTGATTGCTTGGTATCATATCTGAAACTGTTTCTTCTTGTCTATCCTCAAATTCGTTGTCCATCTAAATTCCCAATAAAATGGGTGGCGGAGGAAGACACGTACATTAGTGCATTTAGAATATTAGATCACAAGAAATTAATCAACGGCTATTACATGATTATATGCATCTCAAAGCATTCACACCAAAGAAAAACTTCACATATTCAGATTGCTTGAAACACATAGGGTATGACCCAAATTGGAAAAGAATGAATTCACAAATGCCCCAAAACTGTTAATAAGTGCTAAACAATGCAAAAGTATCAATTCTTAGCCATGAATCCGAATCCAATAAATCACACAGTATCAACACAAAAATGGCTTTCATGGAAGAAGCAAATCTCAGTCATTTAGAAAAAAACATTGCCACCCTTGAAAAGGGATTTAATACCAATGTGATTCTTATAAGAGTCAACTTCTCATGCAATGTCCTTCTGGCGTCAATTACCACACAGGGTATTTTCAGAGAATATAAACTGGGAAAGGAAGAAAAAGGAACCTGAATCCTTGTTGTAGAGCTGAGAATTCTTACTTTTGTGTGCAACAAAAGGGTCCAAACTTTCTCTTCCAAAGAGCCATAAAACTTGACATATATACCAAACAAGTATTTGATGATTCCTAAAAGGATAGAAGGGGGGACAGAGAAATAGGAATAGGTGCAAATAGGGAGTAGGGTCCTCCCTACTCAAGAAACTGGAATGAAAAATTCAGAAAAAAATAAATGGAAAAAGAGATAAAAAGGAACAGTCAAAAGGAGAGAATGGAATAGAATCTCATGTGCCCCTTCATTCATATTTATTATTATTTTTGAGGTGTGTGGCAAAGGCTATGATTCGTCCGTTTGTTCTTTGTTTAACTCTATTGAAAACCAAAAAGGGGTTCTTTTCAAGAGCCAACGAAAAAAGCATTTGTTTGAGCTTCAATGCTGAGAATTGTCTTCGAAGTTTGAACCTCGTCCTTGTACTGGTTTGAACGTTGAGGGTAGAAAGGAAAGAAGTTACTTTCGTGGGTGAGCTAGTCTATGGAGAGAGAAAGTAACCAACCCCACGTGTGTGCCTGCAAATAAAATCACAATAGTTGGTTGTGCCATGTTTCCTATGAATGTGACACCAAAAGGTAGCTTCTGCCTTGTGCTAAGGAATGCTTTTATCATTGTTTTTAAAACTAGACTGGTCATTAAATCGGTTAAGACACTGATTTAAGATTCAATGATTCAATCGTGGTTGAGCCGTAGTCGAATCATTGTTGAACCGTGGTCGAACTGGTATTAATAAAATAATAATAATAATAATTAAATAACACATAAAATAATATTAAAAAATATAATATCATAACTTTATAATACTAAAAACTAAAAATAAAATATAATTTTATAGGTTGTTAACATATAGAATACCTAGAAAAGTTCAAATCAATATGTCATAATAATTAAGTCTAAGTTTTAATAATACATATCAATATTTATTAATAAAATAACTTTATATTTAGAATAAAAAAAATGACAAATATTTTAGGTTGATTTTCATTTTTTTAAGAAAAAAACAATAAAAACAATGTTTTATTAGACATTTTTTATTGACCTACTGTGAATCGATTTTGATTGGTTTACCAGTTTTTGATCGATTCACCGATTCATGGACCAATTCTTTACCTGACTAGTTTTCTGGTTCAATTGGACTGGACACAGGACCAATTCACTGGTTTTTTAGTTAATCAATCGTCCGGTCCGGTTTTAAAACATAGCTTTTACCCAATTCCACGGATTTTGTATGATATTAAAATAACAAAACACAAGTTTTTTTTTTCAAATTAATTTTTTAGAAAAAATGTTCGTTGGTTGATGTTATTATTTTCATTCTAGTAATTATGTAATTAATAATTTGTTTTAAAATAATTGTTTGACAAAGATCAGTTAATACATGAGTAATTCTTGATAAAATTACTATTTTCTTTCACATATTAAATTTTATTAATCCAACCATTGATAATTTTGATATTGACTTAATGATCATACAAACTAAATTTTAGATAAATTGAATTTGTACATAAAAAATTATAACAACTATATTATAAATAATTAATAAAATAAGTCATACTTTCTCTTCTGATTTTGTTTTAAAAAAATTATATTAAAGGACTAGAATAATAAAAGGACCAAAACGAAAAAATAAATAAAATTACAAACCATTTTAAAAAATAATTTATAGGGACCAAAAACAAAAAAATGATATTTTATGAGGACCAAAATATATTTAAACCAAAAATTAATTATCTAGAACTACTAGAATTTTTCTGATTATATGTGGAATTTCTTGTTAATTATGGGTAAAAATTAGTAGAAAATAAGTTTCCTGCAGATTTTGACTCTTAAATATACTTAGATATATAATTAGTTTCTTTGAATTTTGAAATCCTTGGAAATTTCTTACAATAATATTTTTCTACAATATAAATTTCATAACAATATTTTCGTGGAAATTAGTGCTTTTAAAAAGTTTCCTGTAGAAAAATTTGCAATAATTTTTTTGTAAAATTACATAGGTTTAGAAAAGTTATACTCTATACATCATACCAAATATAATAAGTATTAGCAAGTATAACCATGAATTATATATATATATATACACATATGTCACAAAATGAAATAGGACATGATAACTTTTATAAAATGAAGATTTAAATTTGTAATATACACATTGAAAGATGATAACTCTACCTTTATTTATTTATTTATTTTCTTATAAGCATGTCTTCACAGTCATAGTGAATATTATGATTTTAAGAATATTTGTCAAACTACATATAATGCTTTAATTTGCATGTAGAAGAAATTATAGCCGTTTTTTCTTATATTTAATTTTTGTTGTTAATCAATTTGGTACAACCACTTTTTGTACATAAATCTCCACATAATGATTTTATACATTGATCTAACTTTTATTTCACTTTTTTTTTTTTTTAATTTCCGATATTGATGCGTGTTATTGTAAGGGGCAGGAAAGATAAAGTAATTAAGTTTACTTATGTAGCTTGAATTTGCCTGAAGCGCCCCTTTGAAGCATTCTTTTAACTCTCAACAATCATGAGATTAGAAAATGCATTATTCTTTAAGGAAGAGAAACAGTAATTATTTTGGGAAACTTTCATAATAACCTTCGTGAAAGCAATCATGGTTTCTAGGAAAATAATCAAGAGCACCATCATGCATGGATTGAGATATCTATCCATTGGAATATTTACGAAAAGTAATTTGTTTTGGATTATATTTGGGATACGGGGCATTACAATAACTTGAAGAGTTTAAATTTGATTTACAATTAATGTAATACTTATCACATAATTTTTACCAATTTTCAGCAGAACCATACCATTACCAAGGTGCATTCGTAAATAACATACTTAGGAAAAGAGTGGAGAAGTGGTCCTCTATTCTTATTCCATGAATTAAGTTGGTCCTTAAACAAAATGTTAAAAAGCTCAAAACCATAGGCACGCAAAGAGGCTAGCTCTTCCAAATGGATGAATCCACAGTCAAAGTCAAACTGGTCACCAAATGGGGCCACTTTCAAAGTAGCTGATCGAATGAATGTTGCCGCTTATCAACCATGACGGAATCTAAAGAGGGAAAAGAAAAAAGAGAAAAGGAGTGAAAATGAAGCTAGTTATAAAGGTGTAGGGTAGAGTAATATGGTCCCCAAAGATGATTTTGGTGATGTATAAATTATTCATTCATGCATGCTCCTTTACCAAGTCTCTAACTTTTGTGGTACTACGCCACCCTGCAAAGAGACGAAGCCAGCCTAGAATAACACCAAAATGGTGGCAGTTTCTTCATTGAAAAAGCACATCATTCTCCCCAAAATAGAGGATGACCATTTGCCTTCAAACGGCATAGTGGGGCCTACTCGCTGCCACTTCACAGACACACTCCTTGGTATTCCTGTTTCATGCTTAAGCCAAACAAATCCAACCCAATTTCAAGTTATCTTCACCAGTTTTCAAGTGATCTAGCTTCTTGCATGGAATGAGGACAATGAATGCTCTTGAGAGTTTGATCTTTTGTCCCATTTTTTTTTTACAAGGCTAACTAATGTCTTGAGAGTATATTGTTCCTTTTTATTTGTTCACATAATAGAGAATATTTTGATTTTATTTATTGTGTATTTAAAAGTATAATATCACATGAATTTCCTTTTAAAAAAAAAGATCACACATGAATTATAATTTTATCAATTATACCATTTTGTTACGTACTAACTCTCAAGCACTAATAAATTACTTCTCCACTATTAATTAAGGAGAGATAAAAGCAAAAAAGGGTATAAAAAAATTTTAAAATAATTTTAAACAAAATAAGGACATTAATTACATCTTTTAATTTATGTGCTATCAGAAGATTTGATACCAATGGAGTTGGGTCTATTGGAAGAGGCTAGTCCCTTCAACGTTACAAACACAGTTCAAACATTCACTGAAAGAGGTATCCACATATAGTGTTTGACTGTGTCTCGAACAAAATTGCTTTTGATAAAAGATGCTTGTAGGAAACATAAAAAAAAAAAAAAAAATTACGTAAACTAATGAAGAAAAATAGAAAAAATATTTATTAAGAAAATAAAAATAAAATGTTTTGAGTTCAATTAATGAGTGTCTTAAAATTAAATGCCGATTAAGGAATTAATAAATGCAATTTTTTATTATAAATCACAGTGAGAATAATATCCCTTTGACCAATGACTATTGACTAGTACGTTAATGGTTAGCATTATTCTTCATAATTTTTTTATTAGAAAAAGAAAAGTTCATTATATCGAAAATACAAAATACATTTAATATTTACAATTGTAAGTAATTAAAAATATTTAATAGAATATATATATTTAATATTTCTTGATTAATATCCTAAAAAACTTCTAGTTAACAAATAACAATACTCTTAACAGATGGTGTCGATAATGACGCAGCTTTAGACAAGCTGTGTCCGTTTTCCCTTCCCTTCCGGATCATGTTATGGAGCTTAATTGAAGCCTTAAACAGTATAACAGTGACATATGTTTCAGCATGTTATATCAATTATCATATTATAATGTTGCTAGCTATTTTAGATAGTGTGTGGTTGGTGTGTGGCACTATCTGAACTCATAATTTTAAGATTTCCAATTACTGTTTCAATCCATCATGCTGCCATCATACACTCAAAAAAATTAAAATATAAAGTTACGCGATTTGCAGATGCTTGCGACAGCAGCATCTGATTATTCAAGATTGTAAATGGAATATAAAGTTGTCATTTGTCAAAATATGATGTAGCCCACAGGTTTGAGTAATATATGTATACAGTAAAATAATTATTAAAGAGATTAACTATACAGTGCTTATATATATTTTTTGGAAGTAATAAAATGGTTGGAAAATATTCAATTCCCATTATTTTTATCCCTAAGCTTGTTTGCCTCGATGTCTATATTCAAAATCAGTTTAGCTTTTTAGCCACAGAATAACAAGGCCTCAATTATATCTACTATTATAGTCCATATAGTGCCATATATATGAAATGGACATTTCTGAATGGAGACTACACGTGATCAGCGCAGATATTGTTAATAAATCGAAGAGCAAAAGAGAACGAACTGAGAGTAATGGGACATTCAAATTCATTAGGACGGGTATACAAAATATATGCAGATACAATTTAAAGTACTAGATTGCTCTACCTGTTGTATTAAATCTCTTGATTTCTAAATTTCCTCATCAGAGTAATAAAATCTTTGACTTATCAATGGACAAATCTGTGCCACAACTATATTGTACAAGAGTTTGAATGGATCTATATAATCTGCTTGATCAAAGCTCTATGCTCATGGAAGTATATGTAAGGGTTGAAATCACATAAAGGCCATAGGATTGGACTAATGGCATATATATAACTTTAGTAATTTACATGGAATTTAGATTTAAACCTAGTTATCACATTTTATTAAAAAAGAGAAAAAAGAAAAAAAAAATCGGCCAGTCCCTTCTTTGTCTCATTTTCATCTTCCCATTTGACAATTCAACTACAACTCAGTTAAAATTTCAATTTTTTAAAGAAAATACTCAGGTTGTATTTTGTATTATAAATATCCTATAACATCATAACAAAAAAAATGGTCATCGGCATGATATGAAAAATGATTTTAATTAATTTGTGAAAAAAAAAATGTGTGAAACACCAAAAAAATCATAGTCATTATGTTTTCTTAAGATTAATTATGATGAAATTGTTCATTCAAATTATTAAAACTAAAATCAGATTAAATCCTACCAAATTAATCAACAGACATTGGGTTTGGCCAAAAATTTAAAGGGTTATTCCCCCACAAAATAATGAACTTGATTCAAATCCTCCGTAAGATAAGTGTTTTTAATAAGTATCTAAATATGTCTTGAACATGTCTCGTATAAAAATACTGGTGGAAAACCAAAACACAAAATCGTATCAAATTATAGTAAATTTTATTAATGTACAGAAATTACATTAAAAGGAATTCAAAGTCAAATTATGAATTCATAATTTGTAACCAGAAACATTAATTCCTAATTAAAAAAATTCCAAACAAAAAATAATTGCTAAATTAAAATATTTTATAATTTTTCTAGACATACTCTAATGTGTCACATTCTTTCATTATCTTTTCCACATTCTCTACAACTCCAATTTTTTCAGCACTCACGCATTCTTCTCTCCTGCCTCTACACCTACAAACCAATCGCAACTAACCACTTCCAATAATTAATGCATTTATATATATTATTCTTGAATACCAATGCCCGTAATACATTTTGAATTTGCTTTGTATTTTTTTTTATCCATCCATTTAAGATTAATAACACATAAATTAAGAAATATATATAATTAATATCTTTAACTTAAAATCATTTTTGAACTTCCTATTATATTGCATTGAATTCTCTCATGCGGTTTTCTTTCCATTAATTCTCTCCATCAATAATCCTATCTGCTAGATGCATGTAATGGTCTAGAAAAGTCAAGTTATTAAAACATAAAAAAAAAAAAAAAAAAAAGTCAGAGACCCAATAAATGGATACTCCTAAATGTATTTGATGGTTAGAGATTAAAATTAAGCCAAAAATGTTTTTAATCCGAGGTGGCATTAAGGAGGACATGTCCGCCCCTGGACTAGTGTCACTCTAGGTGGTTGATGGTCTTTAAGTGACTGAGCGAGTGGGTGCAGTGATATAATGGTAGCAACACTTGAAAGGATTTTGATGTTTAAGGAAATAATTGTGGCATAGTAATAATGTAAGTGGAGTCTTAGATATAGATCATACCTACACAAGGGTTCGTGCATTTATAGGTAACGGTAGTTGATATTAGGGTATGTGATAGTTACTAACTTTAATGTGTTGGTGGCTGCATGTAGTATCTAGATGCTAAATACAAAGAACTATTAAATACTTGATATTCTAGATAGGATAGACTATTAGAGGCTATTTAGTAGTCTTTTCAAGGGACTAAACACATGACAAGGCATGAATAATGGGAAAAAAAAAAAAAAAAGAGGTGTGGGTTTTATTAAGTAGTTAGGATGAAAATAGGTTAGGTACTTAGCCAAGGCGCTTATGTGACCTGATTTGCATAAGGCCTAATTAGTCAAACTTGTTTATCAAAATGGTCAAGCTTAGTTTTTTGTTTTTTTTAAAAAATCTATTTAAATAAAGAGTTTAATGGTTATATACTGTCAACGTAAAAAGTTTTACACTGTCAGCCAATCATAAATCACACAGTGTAGATGAAGTTTAAGGCAGTTATTGAAAAAGTTAACAAAATTACCTTACATGATGGTTTGAGATTAGATGACAGTATAAAATGTAACACCTTAACTTTTCCTTAACTATTTTATTTTTCTATTTTCCAATTTTTTTTATGTAATTTATGATGATCTCAATATTTTGATTGCATCATTGTGTCCAAAATGTTGAAAAATGCTCAATTTATATTTTTAATAATTTTTCTGAACTGAAACAAAAAAAAAAGACTTTTTTATCCCTGATTTTACTAAATAAGTTAAAAATAGATCAAAGTACATAAAAGTTTAGAAAAAAAAAATACTTGAGCTTAAAATTATGTTTAAAATAATAAAATATAATTTTAAAAATTTCTTGAAATTCCTGTACAAAACGTGAAGGTGTGATAAGTCAAATCATAAACTTTTTGACATCCAAAAATTTTGAGAAAATTATATAAACTATATTTTTGTATAAAATAATATTTTCTAGAATTACTTTGAATTTTTTGGATTTTATTAAATTAAAATAAGTTTTATAGTAAATTTTGGCTTAAAAATATTTTTTTAAAAATAATAATTCATGAAAATTTATTAGTTCGTTTTTAAATTTATTTGGGACTAACCTTTAATGGTATAAATTTGTTCCATAACAATTTGTACAAGAAAAGTGAACAAAACTAATTATTTTAATAAAATATGTATAGAAGAAACGAATTAATAATTAATAGTAAGAAAAATTTTAGAAAAATTTCTCTTTGGGCCCAGCATTGCACAGCCTGCAGCGAGCTAGGTTGG
Organism: Spatholobus suberectus; assembly: GCA_004329165.1. Lineage (NCBI taxonomy): Eukaryota > Viridiplantae > Streptophyta > Magnoliopsida > Fabales > Fabaceae > Spatholobus > Spatholobus suberectus. The sequence goes on from CM014730.1 coordinate 22,702,012, forward strand.
GCTTCCATAAGTGAGTCCAAGTGAGTGAATCAAAAATAAGTTTTAAATAGACTAGAATTAATTTATAACATAAAACTTAATTAACATATTTAACATGTGCTTCAATTAGTGTAACTAAAACACCCAACTAAGGCCTAACTATGTTACTTAGAGATAGCTATTAGTCACTTATAGATAATCATCCTTATTTTACATTTAAATAAAGTCACCAAATCTTGATTCAAGATTTGGAAAGTACACCTCAAGGGCCAATAAATAGACCAAGACACTCTCCAAATTTTTCATTCATTCCTCTCCTCCATCTACTGGCCGAGACCACCCTCTCTAGCACCCCCTCCTTCATATTGTTCTTTTTCTTGTTTCCATAGTTGCCACTTTAAAGCTTTGGTGGGGGTAGAAGTCTCCATTGAAGCCAAGGTTTCCAAGCTTTTGTTCGTGATTCTCCATCACCACTCCATCTTCATCTTCACCTAAGGTATAAGGGAAGTGGGTTGTTTTATTTCTCTTGTCACTTTCATGATGGATTTCTAAATTTTTTTTTTTAATTTCCATTGCTATGTTTATGATGCTTGAGTTGTTGGAAATTCTAGTTTTAGTTATGCAATCTTCAAATTGATATGAATATGGTAATTTGAGTTCATTAAACCATATGATGCTCGTAGTCATTTTTCCTCTAGATCCATAATTTCTCTACAATTTCTAAGTTGGTTGTTATAAAAAAGGACCATTGTTCATAAGATTGGTTGATGAAATTGCCTCCATATAAGCAAAAATTATGCTTGTCTCTCCTAGTGAAGCTCTCGGCCTTGAGAGAAAATGGAGAACTTTTAATGAATTTTTTCTTCACTTAAGTATAATCTAGTTGTTGTAGAAGATTTGTATAAAATTGGTATGATGAGATATTTTTATCAAAAATGTGGATTGATTTGAACAAAAATTTTGGGCCATGGTATTTAATACCATTCAACCTCCATCACGTAAGTTAGGCCCAATTAAAAACTTTATTGTGTAGAATCCTAAGTTAGGCCCAAAATAAAAATTTTGGGCCCTTGCTTGCCCTAAGTGGGAATGGAAAAAAATTTAATTGGGCCTAACTTAGGATTCTAAACAATAATTGCTTTTATAAGCCCAAAACTTGAATTGAATAAAAATAATTTTGGCTTATAAAAAGAGTAGGCGATTTAAATGTAGAATTTTGAAACAAATATTAATGAATTTCTCAATTTATGTATACTGTAAATTATAAATTAATTCCCTAATGGCTTTTATGGGGCCCATGAACACTTAGGAAAAATTAGGACAAGTTAAGATAAATTATTTTTCTTAAGCTTATGGAATCATTAAATTAAATTGACTAGTCATTAAATAATAGTTTAGTTTAATGTAGTACAAAATTAGTTAATAAGAAGTATAAAGGTAAAGTTTAAATAATTCCTAAAAGTACTTAAATCTTTTTAGAATTAACAAGCAAGCAAATACCAAACTTTTCTTAAGGATTAATTGGAAATAATTTTGTGTGAAAAGAATAAAGATATTGGAATATCTCTGTGAAGGTGAATCTCTATAATCAAAGAATACTTGTTAGAAATTCCGAAAAGTGATTGTAAAAATCATTCTGAGGCAAGGATGAGCTGAGTAAAGTGTAAGATCACATGGTGAGATATGTGATCTAATAGTTAGGGAAGTAATAGTCTAGTACGTTGCAGGATGAAGGTATGGACCATTGATAAGGTCCAAAAGGTATGGTATCAAGTTGTAAAGATCCTAATGGTTAGGGTAGTGCCCTAGAATTAGGATAATCATGTAACCAACTTGGTAACACTAGCCCCTGCTTAGTATCACCAAGATTAGTGTAGCTTATGCCCTAGGGGAAGAGCTATGAGAGCTCAATGATTAAATATTGATGATGAGAATTTTGTACTTTGATGGCTAGGGGTATATGGATTCCCAATCACTTCCCTGTGAAAATAGCTCATCAGTAGGGGGTATGGATCCACACGTATTGTCAAGTGTTGGATAGATTAGAATAACTTAGAATAAATTCTAGGTTGCCCTTTAATTTAAGTCAACTGTGTCTTATCTTGCATAATTGTATCTCTTATGAAAGCGATTTATACAGAGAAAGAAATTACCTCACTCTTTTTTCTATTCTTTGATTATATGTGGCAATGATGTACGAAGATGGCCTTTTTCCCACTGATGACACGCCTTGGTCTGGAGTATAGCCCCACTAGGCTATGAAAGCATAATGCCGAGTCTGGTGAAGATACTTACCAATGGCATGTTACTATTAGCTTTTACTTTGTGTATCCATATATTTTGATGCTTATACCTTCTATTACTTGGCCTTTGATGATTACGACTACACCTCTACCTAGCTACGTTAGAGCACCTACACCACCTCTTCCACCACCAATGGTTAACCCATATAAGATGGATTTCCAATATGCACTAGTTATCCAGTTCTATGATCTTCCACCATCTCCAATTATACCTTTTGCACAATAGTAGATGCCCTATAAATCCCCCATTCCTTCCCTAGTTTACTAGCCAGGGATGGATAATGGGTAGCTGAGTTTGTCTTCCTCTCCCTCTACTGTGATGGGATTTCTTAGCATGCGCATTCAATAGTACAATGGATTTGTTGATCTAATCACTAGTGATAGCAATAGTAGTAATAACAGTGAGGGAGAGGGGCTATTTGAGGGCTTCATCAAAGTATGGTTAATGGTAGGATCTACTTTTTTGTAGCCCATAGGTTTGTTGGGATGGTTGTAGTGTGTATTGCTCTGGTTTAGGCCCTTTTTTTGTGATGTACATATGGGAGGGTAGTCAATATCGTGATCTTTTTGTGTATTTTGTCTTATAACTCGAATGACTATATTTTAACATAATGACCACTTATGACCCACTAGACTCAATGACGTATGATGTACATTATGATGCATACATATATACATACCACATATACATATATATATACATGTATACATGTATAATATACATATATATGTGTGTGTGTGTGTGTGTGTGTGTGTGTGTGTGTGTGTGTATGTGGTATTATGAAAATTTCTCTCTATGTCTTATTTTATTTGCCATGATGATTAATATGAATTAATAAAGTGATCACACGTATAAGTATCAATAAATAAATGCTATTTGATAACAATAAAATAATAAAGTTAGTACGTTTTATAGTAATGTGATTGGGTGTCACATAAAATCCCTTTACATTATCAGTGTATAGACTATTTTCTCTTAAATAAAAAAAGCTAGGCCTTAGAAAAAATCTACTAAATTTGATAGGTCCACCTATTTATATACATATACATATTATTATTATTATTATTATTATTATTATTATTATTATTATATGAGTGCTAGCAACACACTCTTTCTAACCCACTCTATTATTGGTTAAAATTTATTGAAAACTATAAAGTCAAAGGAAAGACTCATTAAATAAGAAGTGAAACCCACAAAAATTTGTGATTTCCAATAAATTTTAGTCAATAGTAGAGAATTTGTTCAAAAGAGTATGTTAGAGAGTGTTGCTAGCATTTCTCTTATTATTGTTTTGGGTTTACATATTTTTCTAGTCCCTCAAATTTGGGCAAATTTTCTTTTGGTCTCCCAAATTAAAAAGTGATTTTTTTAGTTTCTTAAATTTAAAAATAGCCTCTTTTAGTTCCTCGTCATTAACAATGCTACAAGCCTTGCTTTTGTGGCTAATGGTGTACATACAACTTAGCATATCACACGTGGAAATACTTAATTAAGTGGAAATATGTTTTTCTTTTTAATATTTTGGCTTAAATATCTTATTGGTCCCTCAAATTTGAACCAAGTTTTCTTTTGGTCCCCCAAATTTAAAAATAATTCTTTTAGTCACGCTCATTTAAAAGTGATTTTTTTAGTCTCCTAATTTGAAAATAGTTCATTTTGGTCCTCAAAGTTGACATTGTTAAAAAATTTGTTAACATGGCTAACAATGTGTTTTCTTGAAGTTTTAAAATACGATTTATGGCAATTTTAAACCCCCAAAGTTAAATTAATGAATAATGTTTTAAAATACATTTTGTGGTGGTATTAAACCCCTAAAATCTAGTAAATAAAAATCAAAAAATCAAAAAAAAAGAAATCACTACGATCTCTCATTCAAACACTGTGTTTGCACATTCCAACTGCAAGTCACCATACCTGAATCACCACAAAAAATGTAAGCCAAACCCCCATCCATGGCAATGAGGAGAGGAGTAGAGGAGGGAGAGAAATAGAGGATGAGTGGGAGAGATAAAAAGAGAATGAGTGAGAAAGAAAGCAAGTGGGAGCAAGACAAAGAAGATGAAATAGGGCTACGCAGTCATGGCAGCTACAGTGACCCCCTACGTCGTGAAGGGAGATAAGAAGAGTGAGAAAGAGAAGGGGAAGCAAAAGAGTGCGAGAAAAAGACGAGAGGAAAATGGGAAGAGAATAGGAAAATAAGAAAAAGGAGAAGGAGAGGTGGTGTATTAGAAATGTTCGTCCTAGCAGTGCAACTGTCGTTCATACAACTCCCTCCCTCACAAAAGCACCACCTTGAAATCTAACAACAACACCTTCACCTACAACCATGGTTATTAAACCCGAGTGCCAACTTATAAACTCGAACGAGTTTACATACCAACAACGAATCAATTGGTTAACCTAAATGCAAAATTATTTTCAACTAAACTCGGGTGAACCTACGTAGACTAGTTTAAACTCGGTCAAACTCATGAGTTCGCGAGCAAGTTAGCGAGCTCATTAGGGTCAAAATTCTTGGTTTAGAATGATGGCTTTTTGGTGTCATTCAAGTCATATAAAACCACGAATTAGAACATTAGGGCTCGTATTCTTTTCTCTCACGAGATTCAACCAGTTGTATTGATGCGATTTTGTTGATTATCGATCTACTTTTCGAGACTTGGATGTTTGTCGATCTACTTTGCAACTTTGACGTTTGTTAATATGCTCTACAATTCTGACTTCAACTCTGGTTCTCGACTTCAATCTACACCCCTCGTCTGTTGCTCGATTTCAACTTCGAACATCTCCTTCTTAATGGCTCGAGACTCTATTGAAGCAAGGTAGAATTGTGTTGCTTTTTCTTTTCTTTTTTTTTGTATTGTTGTGTTGATCTGTTCTACATTTCACTTTCATTATTTTCTCTCTATTTTGTCTCTTCTAAAATCCCTAAGTAACAACAGTAGAGTATTGAAAACTGCTCCATATTCAAAATGCCCAAGTAATAGTGAGGACTCTACATTGCATATTATTGTATACTAATTGTTGAAGTCTGTATAGTGTACACTAATCTTTGTACCCAAATATTTTTCTATTGAACATTGGGTTTTTTACACTCTAAGTTTAAGCAGTGAGCATTGCATATTGTTTATACTAAAGTAATTCTAATTCACACATTGCTAGTGATTTTATTTATTAATATTTTCCATTTTATTTTGTTTGATATCAGTACTTGATAATATGTCTGGGACTGGATCAAATTCATCTGATGGCAATACAACTACCTCCTCAATTACTAAAGCTAAAAGTAAAAATGCTGAGGGAAATTAATAGGTCAGGTATTGGGTGGATATATATGATAGATGTTTAGGGCAATGGTAGCAAAGTTAAATGTAACTAATGCTTGAAGATTGTGAGCGAAGGAATTTTTAGATTTGAGCATCATCTTGCTGGGACTTAGAAGATTCTGAGCCTTGTGCTATGGTGTTGGAAGAAATTAAAATTCTAATGATGAAAATTGTTGCAAAGGCTAAAGAGGCATCATTAAAGAAAAGAAGATTGAATAGTATCGATGAAGATGATGAACAAAGTGAGGGGTGGAGATGAATAGCATTCACAGACAAAGGATGTTTGCTTCATAAGGAAAAGTTGCTAGTGGTGGGGGAGTTTGAGCAACTATAAATCAAATGATGAAAAAAAAACTATAAAAAAGATGTTGATGCTTAAGTTGCTGAACTTTTTTACACAAGTGTCATTCCATTTAATGTTATTAGAAATTTGACGTTTGTAAAAATGTGTCAAATGATTGGAAAATATGGAGTTGGCTGTAAACCTCCATCTTATTATGATATTAAAGAAAAGCTCTTGAAACAAGCAGTGGGGAAAATTGATGCAATACTTGAAGAATATAGGGAAGAATGGAAGAGAACAAATTACTCATTTATGTTTGATGGGTGGATAGATAAAAAAAAGGCATTTAATTTGTAATTTTTTTGGTGAACAATCCAAAGGGGATAGTATTTCCATATTCATTAGATACATCGGACATCTCAAAAATAGTTAACAAAGTTTTTAAGATGTTGGATGATGTTATCATATTTGTTGGAGAGGAGAATGTAGTTCTGGTGGTTATTGATAACGTTGCAAATTTCAAAGCAGTAGAAGAATTGCTATTGTAGAAACGGGAATATTTGTATTAGACCCCATGTGCTGCCCATTGCATTAATTTGATATTTGAGGATGTTGAGAGGCATCTGAAGGTTCATCAAGTTACTATAAAGAAAGGAAGAAGGATCACCAGCTACATATATGGTAGAACATTACTCATTAGCATGCTAAAGAAGTTCACAAAAGGACAATACTTGATTAGGCTTGGTATGACTGGATTTGTCACGACTTATTTGACTTTAGCTTGTCTCTATGAAATGAAAGCATCGTTGATGAACATGTTTAGCTCTGAAGAGTGGAAAACAAGAAAGTTTGGAACGTCCCAAAAAGGGAAGAAAAGTAGAAAATGTGGTTTTAGATAGTTAGTTTTAGAATAATGTAACCATATGCATTAAAGCTACGATTGGAGAAACAACACTTCTTCACACAATACCACAAATAAAAAATAAAATAGCGGAAGACACACCAATTTATTAATTTAACGTGGTTCACCACCTCTTGCCTACGTCTACAAAAACGTCTCAACTTTATTCATCTCAAATATTCAATCTCATTACAAGTTTTCTAGACAAACTTGACAAAACCCTCCCTTCACATAACCCCCTCTCACTTAGGGTGGTGACCCTCGCTCTAGGCCAAGCGGTTCTTCTTATCTCAAGAACCCCCTATTTATACAACTTGCATCCTAATATAAAAGAGAAAACAAATCTCTAAAACAAAAACAATATTTTTAAATCTAAACAAAATCCTAGAGATTCCAATTTGAATTATTTCCCAACAATGCCCCCTTCAATTAAAATTTCCCAACTTCCTCTTTTAACTCTCACCATCATGGATGCTCGTCACAATCATCCTTTATCTTGCTTCTACTCTATGTGTTTTCGCCTCCACTCTGCTAGTATTGGATGGTGACATTATTGTACTTGCACCGCTGTTAGCTATCAAGACATGCCGCTGACTTTCCCATTGCCAAGAAGACTTTCAACACAAATATTTGCACCTTCGTTAGCTAGCAAGACACGTCGCTTGACTTCCTATTGTCAAGAAAACTTTTGACACAAGAATCCCACACGGATCCAGCATTAGCTTCATCAAGCTTCAATACTCATCCACAAGGATCACAGGCTTGTATTCATGTATGAAAAGATTGGTCAAGGCTCTTGGAAAAAGGAATAAAATTAGGTTATGTTTGTCCCAACTTTTTTTTTTACTTAAAAGTTACTTTAAAGTTAGAGCTAAAAATATGAGCTTTAAAAATAAAGTAAAAGTTATTTTTATTTTTTATTTTTTTTAACTTTAAAGCTACTTTTAAGCTACAAGTTGTTTGTTAAAAATTTTAAAATTTAAATTTACTTAAAATTAATTGTCTCACTCAATAGAATAAATATATATTGATAAAATAAAAAAATATTTTGAAAAGTTAATTTTTAGTTACAATTATGTAAAATTAATTTAATTAACATAAATTTATTTTAATGATAATAAAAATACATAAAAGTAATAAAATATATAAATTTTTAATTTTTAATTTTAAAATGTCAAAAATTATTTTAATTAATAAAATTTAATTTTAAATCTGATTTATAAATATTTTATTATATAAAATATTAATTACAAAAGTATCATTTAAAAAAATTTGTGTTATTGTTCAATAATATTTTCAGAAGATAAAAAATAATTTATTTAAACAGAATTTAATAAAGTCAACATGTATTAAATAGTATTTAACAAATAATTCAAAAAGTATTTAATAAATACAATTCATTTTAACTGGTAGGAAATTGATGTAATACAAACAACTCAGAATCATTGGCTTCCACTCATGTTGGATGACTTGGTTATAGGTTTAAGGTTTAAGTATGGAAAAAAAGTGTAAATTTTTGTTTCCTATGTTTGGACTAAGGTTGGAATGGTTTAATTCTTAAAAAAGAAAAAATGGAATGGTTTAAATTTTTAGTTGAGGTGTTGGAAAAAAAAAAAGGCACCGCTGTAAGGTGATTAGGCACTAGAGATACCTGTATTAGCTTCTTTTTTTTCCCCTTTACTTTAGATAAATTATATTTTTCCCTTTCTAAAATATTTAAATGACACTGTCTTTTATTTTGGAATTTAATCTTCTCTCGATAGATTAATACTAATATAATCAATGACTAGTTTTAATTAAACCAAGGACATATGTGACACACATGGTAGTATAAGACTTAATATTGTATGGAGTGATGAACTTTTGAAATTATGAAGTGTTTATGCAATATTGTATAAGATAATATTATCATATATTTAGTGATGTACTATAACTGGATATGATAAAATTAATATCTCTTACAAAAATATCACTTACTTTAAAATATATCATATTTATCGGAATTTATAATATTTTACTCATTTTTAGAGAAATGGAAGTCCCTAATGCTTGAAAAAATTCATGACCACCATTTGTATTCAATTAAAGTCAAAAAGATCATGTCAGTATAAAAAGATTAATAAAATTCGAATAAAAAGACTAGATTTAATTGATCAGTAACATTTCAATGGAGTCCTGCAGGTATTAATTTTTTTTTTAAATAGTCATATGAACCCTTTTTTTATATGTATGCATCACTGTATAATTATGCAGTGAAACCCATTTTTAGTTTCTTGGTTTTATATTTTTATATTTATAATATATTAGACTTTTAAAAGGCATACTAATCAAGTTTGGCACTAATTTAATTAATGATTTTATAATATAAAAAGGTGTCATACTTAACAAAATCACAGTACATTTATTGTTGAAAATAAAATTATTTAAATAAATATTTATTATATTAGCTTTCAATGGCATGATATTTTTCTAGACCCTAATCATTGTCACTTAAGGATGTCATTAATTTGGGACCCATTCAAACTCTATTATAGGTTGTGCCAAATGTGGTCCGGCTTGTAGTGGATCAAGTATAGTTTTTGAGTTAACAAATTATTGGCCCAACCCAATTCCTGGAGGTTAGTTGTATTATTCAATGTATGGCACTTTAGTTATAGTTATTAAAAGTACAAAGCAAAGGAATGTTCATCTCCAAAGACATGTGAGAATTACACTTTTTTTTCTCTTTAACGATGAACAATATTGTCATTTATAGTAGACAATAATTGATGAGTCATTTAAAAATGCAACGAAGTGTAACGTTTTTACGAAGATTTTGGCCATTCAGTTAATATAAAGTTTTGTCAAATCAAATTGGTTTATTTACTAGTACGTACAAATAATTTGTCTACAATATAATAAGATTTAGCCTAAAGTTAGAATTTTAATATAGTAACAATTCCAAAATTACTAAAAGCAAAATAATTTCAGTAAAACAATATTTCACCCTTTTTGAGGCCCTTCCTTAACAGGAAAAGTCAAACCAACCACAATTTTAAAACACCCGTCAAAATAAAAGTGTGCTCACATCACCCTTTCTAATACCCTCTTTATTATTAGTTAAAATTTATTAAATTATAAACAAGAGAGGAGTTAAAAATTTAAATAAATAAAAACCTGAAAAGATAATACTTTTTATAAAAAAAATAAACTTTAAAAGAGACGTGAGTAGAAAAAAAGCTCACCAGAAGCCTCTAAACAAGACAAAATCAACATGGTTTTAGACTTGATTTTTAATAAATTATGATTTTCAATAAATTTCAACCAATAATAAAATGCGTATTCAAACAAGCGTGTTAAAAAGTGTTGCTAGCATTTCTCTTCCTAATATCATTGAAATGAAATGAAAAGACAAAAATTGCTCTGCAATACCCAAGATCTACCGACTGCCTAACCCGGAATCATACACTAGATACAAAATCCATTTGAAGCAGCAATAAGAAGTTAAATGACTGCATCTAGTTAACAACAGAGTCCATAACATCCTATCCTACATCTAAACAAAATACACTAGAAAATTACACAGAAATTGACAAAATTCAAAGCAAACAAGACATGCACATCATGACTCCACTGCCATCATAGAAACCGAGTCAGGCTCGTGACCATGAACTCTCAAGCGATATATACATGTGTGTGAAGGGCTTCCATGGTTGGATGTAAAATCGAGCCTTACTGTGTTGATAACACCAGAAGCTGCTGAACTCACCACGTTGAATGTTTGAGCATTGCTCTTCTCAAGGTCATATGTAAATTCTGCTAGCAGATACATCTTTTCAGCATCAACTACAGAATCAGCATTATGCCCCTGCAGCCAACCAGAGACCCTGCAGTCTTTAGGGGCACTTGATCTATCATATGCAACACTCTGTTGAACAGAAAAAATATCGGTACTACAGTATAACAACATAAAAAGAAAAGGGGAAAGAATGAATAAAAAGAAATGTGGCAAAACACTTGTACCAGAGAAGTTAGGATAAAATTATGGACACAAGAATCATCATAAACAAAATACCAAATGGAATTTGGCAAGAAATGACAAGTTTAATACTAAAAATACTAGAAAGTTTCTCAAAAGCAGTATTACTCTGTTCAATGTCCACCCTCAAAAGCAGCTAAGTTTCTCAACTTATAAGTGTTATTCTATTCCCTTTTGGTTCGATCAGTACACTTAGGAAAAGACAAGGTATCCTACAATACCATCTATTAATCAAATATTAAAACACAAATGCACCAAATAGAAACAGAATAAAAAATAAGGATCATCGCCCACAATATCGGTGTTTTCATCAACTTCCCAAATGAGTGATTAACGGAAGGTAAAAAAGTAGTTCAATCATACACCTAAAAATGCATAAAGAGACCTAGTAACAAAGCATATAGGAAATTTATGGTAAATCAACAATACATATATCCAGAAGAAAAAAAATGTAGTGAAAACTATTAATGAAGCATGGAGCTTCAAAGATTGATTAGCAGAAGTGCGGACAAATTTAATCATACAGAAACCAAACCCAGTTAGAAAAAAGCCAGAAAAATTGGAAATAACTGGTAAAGCAGTTCACTCTGAAATGATTCTAGGAAATTCCAATGCTCTAGCCTGGCAAAAACAGCAAGACAACCAACCTACCAATAAAACAATAAATACTGAACTAGACCCAATATTTTGTGGTCAGACAAGAAAGTTCATAAATCAAATTTATTTCAGATCTGTGTTGTGCATGTATAGGTGTTTGTATGAAATCTGATATAATACTCTAGGGAAATGTGACAACTTGTGAAATTTCTTAGATATAGACAAAAAAAAATACATTAAATTATATCTATGTGTAAAGAAGACAACATACATAATCATGTCTAAAGCCCCATCATATTCACAATTACAACTAGTTACATCTCCAATACTTATTCCCACATCCTCACCTCTGCATTAGTTTTGTTGATTATTACAGAAACATATGCCCAAAGCAGAAATTTATTCTCTTCAAAATGTAGTAGCTAACTAAATAGTAAATACTAGCAGCTGAGAAATTAGATGCAACAAAAATATGCAGGTTGGATGGAAAAATATGCAAAAAATTACACAAGCAACAGTACTGGCCAAAAGAGAGAATGTGCCAAATTTCACATTCATCCATACCATAATATTAGATAAACATGAGATTCAAATACACAGCCATGTTGGCATATCCACGAATCAAATCATGGTATTTTCCACAATAATTCAATGAAATTCATCCCTAATGATCCCATCCAAGGTAAAACCCCCTCTAGCAACTAATAGCAGGTATTGGTCATCACAGCTTCATTAAAAAAATAACATCCAACACTAACTAATTCACAAAGTAAAAGGACACAAAATTAATATATTCATTAAGCAGCATGATTCTAGTAGACTAGTACCGTGTACTGAAACTTTTAACTAAGGGCAGATACTAAACCTAACCATGACCTCCTTACTGATGCATATTGGTATCATGGGTTTAATCAATCATGCTACATGGAAGCATTTTTTTCATATTAAGAGATAAGTTCAAATACTTAACAACATGAGCCAAGCTCTTTAGATAATTATAGGAAAAGTATGAAAAAAAAGTCACATAATTCTAAAATCCTTGCCCTCTCTCTTATCTTTCTTTATATTTCATAAGAAATTACTGCTCTAAGCATAGATGTTATAGTTAGTTCAAATTATTTTATTTTCTAGTGACAATGTGAAGTTGTGAACAGATGCAATGGACATTAATCTCTGCTGTCCTTATCTTGAATGATAAAAAAACGTCACATTTGATAGATCAAATCAAAGAAAAATGCAAGATAGCAGTGTATCCTTGAAGCACTATATAGGAGATATGAACCGTGTAGTTATATAGGAGACATCTGAATCCACTTGACTGCAAACAAATTAACCAAGTGCATATAAAGTAATGACATTGAGAAATAAAAACCTTTTAGATGAAAATATATAAGATTGAAGCATGAAGATTTTAGTGGTTCAATACTTCAATATCATTAGCATACTACAAACCATATCAAGATTGCTTTACACTTTCAAAGGAAAAACTGCACAAGCAAAAAGATATAACAATCTCCCCCATGACATGCACAATAAGCTTCACACTCTCGTGAATCAAAATGGCCCTCTAATTGTTTCTCTTATCATTTGCTTAATTTGAATATCCAGCATATGACTCCTAACTGCTAGTAATTACATGAATCACAATTCATCAAATTTAGCATTACTAGCCTAAATACAAGGCACAAAAAAAACTGGATCTTCTACAAACAACACCGACAAGTCACCCAAAGGCCAAAACTTGTCAATAAGCTAGTTACATCCACGTGATATATGAGGGTCTTAACATAAACTTACCTCATGGCACATCATGTAAATTCTTAAACCGAGTTTGCCACAATCAGAAAACAAACCAGGTATATAAACATGAGAATTGCATCATGTATATGCATTCTCAAAAATTGCTATATCAAACATCTCATCCACTCCAAAATTTTCAGAAATTAAAGGAACAATACAAGAACACATTAAAGAGTATACCATATATACCATACAAACCGACTGGCATGTGCACAACACTGTATACATTATAATGAAAATGCATCACCTTTGCTACATGCTCCAAGGTGACAGCCTCGGGAATGATGGCAGTGCGCAGCCTAATCTGAACAAACCCTCTACTATCCTTCAAGGGGAAACACTGGCCCGGCTCGCCAAAGCTCGGTCTCAACATCTTATCTGCGCTGGGGTGGACACCATTTCTAGCAGCCTTCAAGAACCAATTGCCCCTCCCCATATCATACACCTCCGAATGCTTCACCACCGCACCGCCGCCACTGGCAAGGGCATAATCCATCCTCCCAAGCCCATCAGCAGCATGCTTCTCAATCTCCTTCTCAATCACCCCTCTTGCAAACTCCCTTATCTCATCCAACCCACCACTCTCAAACCGACCACGCTTCACACTCCTCAATTCCGCAACAAACTTCTCAAACTCTTCCTTCGTCAACCAATCCTCCCCCTTCAACTCACTCATGTACCTCTCAAATTCCTCACTCTTAGCCTCCAATTTCCTCAACCCACTCTCCAAAATTGCCCCTTTCTCATCAATTTTTCCATTTAACTCCTTCCTTAACCCTCTAACCTCATCCTCAATTTTCTTATCCACCACATCGACTTGCACCTGAATCATCTTCGCCGTCTTCTTCAACAAACCCTCCACATCCGAAATCCGGCCCTCGAATTCGGCGTACCCCCCGACCGCGGCGGCGGCGTCTTCGCCGGACTTCACCGCCAGCCGCCGGATCAACTGAACCAGCCCCACCAGCACCACCAAGAGCACCAAGTTCTTCCCGAAAATTCTCACCACCGTGAGCCACCGCGGCTTCTCCGCCCTCGCGGAGATTTTCCGCGGCCGCCGCGGCTGCGCCGACGCCGAGTTCCCGCCGGCGCCGGCGACCTTCTTCGCCGGAGCCAAATCGCGCGGAGCCCGGTCGAGGAGCGCCTCGCCGCGGATCGAGTGGTGGCTGAGGTCGCGGCCGGTGGTGCCCGCGGCGCCGTCGCCGGAAGTTCTGGCGGCCGGAGAAACAGCGACGTCGTTGGCGAGGAGTTCGATGTTGGAGGCGGTTTTCTTCTCGACGGCGAGCACCGGTCTCCGACGCGCCCCCGGGTTCGCCGCCGTGATGGACACCGTGGAAGCCGACATCGGAATCGTCGAAAACCGCTTCTCAATTCAAACACCGAATTCGATAATTATGAAAAAAAGAAAAAAGAAAAAAGGGTAAAAAAAAAAAAACGAGGGGAATGTTTGAAACCCTAATAATGCGTGGCGTTGAATGAAGAACGCGAGAGTGAGAAGAAAAAGAAGAAGAGATTATAAAAAGAAAGAGAGAGCGCGTGTTTTACACTGTTTCGTGGTTTTATGAGATCTGAAGAGAAAGTAAATGAAGAGGACGAGATTTGATTCAGAAGTGAGGGAGAAACTTGAAGCGGGATAAGCGACATGACTGGTGAATTCGTGGTTTGGGCTCGGGCTTTTTATTGGGCTTCAAGCTTGTTGGGCCTGGCTGTGCCGATTGCTTTCTTCAACTCATCCTTTCGTTTTAGACTACTTTATTCTTAATTTATTTTTTAAAAAGATTAACCCGTAATATATTTAATATTTTGTTATTTAAATTTTTTTTCTATTAGTTTATACTAAATTTTTATTTTATTTTATGCATTGCACAAGCTAAATATTTACTTTATATAATTAAAATTTATAATAAATAAATATTTTTAAATACTATAAGTTATATGACAATTAAAATTAATAACAAATGAATATTTTGAATTTATAAATTATATTTTAGATTTATAATGAATCACTTAAATTGTGATATACGATTATTTTTAATTATTGATATTTTAAAAAAAAAAGTATTGGAATTACATTTAGAAATAGAAATAAAAGTGATAAAAAAAAGGGGGGTAATTTGAAATGAGTGTGAGAGATTTTTATTTCTTTTTTCACCTATAGGTGTAGGGTGTGAAATGTGTTAGACAAATGGTAGGATCTAAAAGTGGGTGAATTGGATCTTTAAAAAATTAGCATAAGTTCCAAAAGGTTTTCACAAACTTTTTAAAATTCTTTCAAAAAGGTTTGTTGCCAAATTGACTTAGAATTTAGGGATGAATTAGAAATTGAACAATGCAATCTAATTACAAATAATATGATCAGGATATCATGATGCACACATGAAAGTTTCTTGTTCTAACCTTTAATGCAAGATCAAGATTGTAAAATAGAGAGTTTAAGAGAGAAAGAGAAGAACACAAGTCAATTTATCCTAGTTCAATCACACCATCATGATCTACATCTAGACCCCAACCAACTCGATTGAAATTCTTCACTAAAAATCATAGTTTTGAAAACTAAATTGGACTAGACTGGTCAAATCAACCAGGAACCGGTTTGGTAACTGGTCTATTAACTCGAAAAAACTAGACAATTTCTAAATCGGTGAGAATAGGTCAAGAATTGTCAAACTAGTCAAAACCAATGCAAAAAATCAGTTTGAACAGGTGGTTATTAAATTTTTTATTTTTTTCATTTTTTATTTTTTAAATATAATCTAAAACATTTTTAAGATAAATAAAAACACATATTTGATAAGAATTATAAATAGACATAAAATGATGTTTTATTTTAGTTTTTAATGTTATACAGTTATGATATTATATTTATTTAATATTATTTTATATATTATTTTACACATTATTTAATTATTATTATCATTTTATTAATAACGGTTCGACTACGATTCAATCACAGTTGAACTAATGAACCTTAAACTGGTACCTTAATCAATTTAATGACTAATTCGATTTTAAAAACATTGCTAAAAATCAGTTGTTCTTTACAAACACAATTGACACACAACAAACACAAGGTTTCTTGAAAAACCTCAAGAATACCTTTACAACATGTAAAAATCCTCTACATACAAACTTGAGAAATACCCACTTCTCAAGAACCACAAACAAGTGAAGCAATGAAGAGATATCACTTGATCTTTCTGAAATAGACATAATTGAAAAGCTTAGCTGATGACACTTATGGTAACTTTATCAAATTCTCCATGACGAGCTCTTAATTTTATGAAAAGCTTGAAAAGAAATTATGATAGTACTTTGTCACACTTTTTCGTTGCTCTCTCTCACTTTCTCATTACTTTAGAATATAGTTTTGGAGTCACACTTCAAATAGAAGCGTAAGACAAATATTTATAGATGAAAATTGAAATAATTGATTATTTGCTTCACATAGTTGATTATTTTGTTCATCCAAACTCCTAGATTTGAATGTAGAACAATATAATTGATTATTTCACCATATAGTCGATTGTTACAGAAGGCATACATTTTTGAAATTCCAAATAAATGATTACGTTACCATTTAATCGATTAAAATAGTGAAAGCTTATTTTCTTATTTCTAAACAAAGCAAAATATAAGTAAATAATCAATTATTTTGTTCTCAATGTTAGTTTTAAGAAATATAATCAATGTAATCTTTTATTTCTAATTTTAATCTATTATTCCAAAAACGAATTAGCTTTTATTCACACACGCTCTTGGTTCTTTTTTAGTTTTTCAAAAGGCTTAAATATGTTTCTTGTAACACCCCTACTTTTATATATTAAATTATTCTGTATGTTTAAAAATTGTTTTTAAGTCATCAATGTATTTAGAACAATTAATAATAATTTTAGAAATTTTTCTAAAATTTATTGAGATAATTTTTGTAAAATGACAAAAATACCCCTTGTTAACTGTAGGAACTAACCAAAGACTTTTTGACCTCAAAATATTTTGAAAATTTTATATCTCTCATTATAAAAACTTTATTTTGAAAGAAAAGTAGTGAAAAATATAACAATCCTATTTCAATTCTTCAACTGTTTTTTTTTATATTTGACAATGCAATTCTGAAAAATCGGGAAGGAATTTCAAAATTCTGACTTCCACCATTTCGCTCAAGATTTCAAGAGCTATTTAATCATAATTTTTAATAATTTTTCTGAGTTGGAGCCTAGAGAAATTAGAGAATGACGATTTTATCCCTACCTCTTAGTATTAAGGACTGGCAAGAGGAAAAGATTCAATTGATATTAAAATGTCAATTTGAGCTTGGAATCATGTCATATATATTAAAATATAATTTTGGAAATTTTCTGGGAATATTTTGGAATTCTTGTGTAAATTGACCAAATTACCCCTAGGTGTCTAATAAGCCAACCAATATTTGTTTGACATCCAAAAAGGGTGAAAATGGTAATTTTAGTTTATTTATGGGTAAAATATTTAATTTTATAATTTTCATAAAAATTTTACTATTTATTGAATTAAAATAGATTTTTTTATGAATTTTCTAGCTTAAAAATACAAAATAAATACATATAATTTGAAATAAATTAATAAAAATTAAAATTTATTATTATAAATTTATTTTGATGAACAATAATGTATTTGTCCAGTTTTGCATTAAAATGCATTATTTTGATATTAAAAGCTAATTTTTCAAGTTTAGCCGTTTTTATTGGTACCCGGTTAATTCACCTACAAATAAAAATTGACACATGGGAGCTTGGGACAGCTGGTGGAGCATGTCCCCAACTCTAAAATAGGTGATGATCACCTATTTTGGATATGTGTCCCTAAATTGGATTAAAAATAAATAAAAATTTGATTTATGACATAATGCTTACATAATGGATGATGTAAGTCTTTGGACACCTAACCCCCCCCCCCCCCCCCCCCCCCCTCCTTCTTCTATAAATAGGACTCAAAGTTTTCAGATTTTCACTCATCCTTTCCTCTCTCAAGCTAGCCAAATTCTTAGAGAGCTTCTCTCTCTAAAAAAAAAATTGTACTTTGTTTTTATGCTAAAATTTTACTAGTTTTCCAACAAGTAGTAAAGTTCTCTTCCTAAAAGCTTTGCATCAACAATTCCATCCTCTTCATCAACTATCTTAGAGGTAATGGGGGGAGTGGGGTTGGTTCTAAGTTATTGTCACATTGCATGTTGGTAGGAAGGGTTTTCCCCTAAACCCGTTTAGGCTTAAGTTTTATTATTGTTATTATTGTTTAATGTTAAACTTTAATTTTTGCTAAGTTGTTACTCTGCCCAAATTTAGATTATTAAATCATAATTATTAAATTGTTACTTTGCTCAAATTTAAATTATTAAATTTTACTTGCTAAGCTGTTACTTTGTTTTAGAAAATTAAAATGCATTTGCTAAGTTGTTACTCTGCTCAAATTTAGAAAATCAAAATGTATTTATTTAGTTGTTATTTTGCCAAAGTTTTAGTAATTAAATTATAATTACTATGTCGTTATTCTGCTAAAATTTTATATGATTACTAAATTGTTATTCTGTTAAAATTTTGGTATTGTACAATTTTGCAAAATAAGGTAGAAATGTTGATTATACTGGTGCTCAAATTAAGTGAGACCAGGGAAACCTCTGCTTAAGAAGTTAGGAATTGATAGTTTAGTGAGTAATGTAAAGTGAGTGACATGTAGTGACATGACACCCTACTAGGGAAGTTACAGTTTGATACGCTGAAGAATAAAAGGCAAGGACCCCACTTGCGGAGGTCTTGGGGGTAGGCATCGAGCGGGTGAAGGTCCCAATTGTAACACTCCTTTAATTTTCCATATAATTTATATTAATTTAATTATTAATTTAAGTTGATGAAAATGTGGGTAATTTTTATTTTTTTTTATAATAATAGAAAATTTCTAAATTTGACAGAATTTGAAAATAGAAATGAAATGATAAAAACTGCTTATATATATATGTATATATATCAAATGGTACATCATGGTTTAAGGATGATACATAATAGTCAGCAAACAAAAGTACATCGAAAGACATATATTACCTAGCCCACTATATACATCAAAAAGATCCTATACAAAGCAGTATTTATCTACCTTATTTCTCATACAAAAAGAAAATACTATAGGTCTTTAGGTCCTCTCTCGTTGAGATGTTCTCTATCTCGTACTCAGCATCACGGAGCGTTAATGTCATCTTCAATAATCATGATCAATCATACACAGAAGAAAATAATGGTGTGAGATGTTTTGTTCTAAAATCACTTTTACATGTATAGTAGGAAATCTACCATAAAACAAAGATAAAACACAGCTGACAACACAAGGGATCCTAAGGTTCATTCTAAGTTGTATCAGACTACCCTTGACTAGGTATGGATCCATACTTCTCATTAGTAGGTAATAGTTCTGAACAGAACCTGGGAAGTGATTGGAAGTACATATACCTCTCCCAACATCATCACGTGGTATAGTCCTCATTATCATTGAGGAAAATAATAGTTAGGATATCCATTTATAGAGGTATACTCTCAAACCAATCCTAGAATGTTGAGCAGTTGTCGGGGTTATCGAGCTTGGTTAGGGGAATATCCCAGCTCAAGGGCGCTACCCTGGCCATTGGGACCTTCACCACTTGATGCCTATCCCCAAGACCTCCACAAGTGGGTCCCTGCCTTTCATTCCTCAACGTACCAAATTGTAGCTTCCCTAGTACGGTGTCATGCCACTGCATGTCACTCGCTTTACATTACTCACTAACTATCAATTTCTAACTTCTCAAGCAGAGGTTTTCCTGGTCTCATTTAATTTGAGCACCAGTACAATCAACATTTTTGCTTTATTTTGCAAAAATTGTACAATACCAAAATTTTAACAGAATAACAATTTAGTAATCATATAAAATTTTAGCAGAAGAACAACATAGTAATTATAATTTAATTACTAAAATTTTGGCAGAATAACAACTAAATAAATACATTTTAATTTGAGAAGAGTAACAGCTTAGCAAATGCATTTTAATTTCTAAAATTGAACAGAGTAATAGCTTAGCAAGTAAAATTTAATAATTTAAATTTGAGCAGAGTAACAATTTAATAATTATGATTTAATAATCTAAATTTGGGCAGAGTAACAACTTAGCAAAAATTAAAGTTTAACATTAAACAATAATAACAATAATAAAACTTAAGCCTAAACGGGTTTAGGGGAAAACCCTTCCTACCAACATGCAAAGTGACAATAACTTAGAACCAACCCCACTCCCCCCATTACCTCTAAGATAGTTGATGAAGAGGATGGAATTGTTGATGCAAAGCTTTTAGGAAGAGAACTTTACTACTTGTTGGAAAACTAGTAAAATTTTAGCATAAAAACAAAGTACAATTTTTTTTTTAGAGAGAGAAGCTCTCTAAGAATTTGGCTAGCTTGAGAGAGGAAAGGATGAGTGAAAATCTGAAACTTTGAGGCCTATTTATAGAAGGAGGGGGGGGGGGGGGGGGGGGGGGGGGGGGGTTGGTGTCCAAAGATTTACATCATCCATTGTGTAAGCATTATGTCATAAATCAAATTTTTATTTATTTTTAATCCAATTTAGGGACACATATCCAAAATAGGTGATCATCACCTATTTTAGGGTTGGGGACGTGCTCCACCAGCTGTCCCAAGTCTCCATGTGTCAAATTTTATCTGTAGGTGAATTAACCGGTACCAATAAAAACGGCTAAACTTGAAAAATTAGCTTTTAATATCAAAATAATGAATTTTAATGCAAAACTGGACAAATACATTATTTTTCATAAAAAATAAATTTCTAATAATAAATTTTAATTTTTATTAATTTATTTCAAGTTATATGTATTTATTTTGTATTTTTAAGCTAGAAAATTCATAGAAAATCCATTTTAATTCAATAAATAGTAAAATTTTTATGAAAATTATAAAATTAAATATTTTACCCATAATAAACTAAAATTACCATTTTCACTCTTTTTGAATGTCAAACCAGTATTGATTGGCTTATTAGACACATCGGGGCATTTTGGTCATTTTACACAGAAATTCCAGAAAATTTATAAAATTATATTTTAATATATATGACATAATTCCAAGCTCAAATTGACATTTTAATGTAAATTGAATATTTTTCTCATGTCAGCCTTTAATATTGAGAAGTAGGGACAAAATCGTCATTTTCTAATTTCTTCGGGCTCCAGCTTGGAAAAATTATTAAAAATCATGATTAAATAGCTCTTGAAATTTTGAGCAAAATGGTAGGAGTCATAATTTTGAAATTCCTTCCTGATTTTTCAGAATTACATTGTCAAATATAAAAAAAAACAGTTGAAGAATTAAAATAAGATTGTTATATTTTTCATTACTTTTCTTTCAGAATAATTTTTTTATAATGAGAGATACTTAATATAAAATTTTCAAAATATTTTGAGGTCAAAAAGTTTTTAGTTGGTTCCTATAGTCAACTAGGGGTATTTTTGTCATTTTACAAAAATTTTCTCAATAAATTCCAGAAAAATTTCTAAAGTTATTATTAATTGTTCTAAATATATTGATGACATAAAAATAATTTTTAAACATACAAAATAATTTAACATACAAAAGTAGGGGTGTTACACCAATGGCAAGGGTAACGCCCTTGAGCCGAGATATTTACTTGACCAAACTCGATAACCCAGACAATTGCTCAGCATTCCAAGATTAGTTTGAGAGTATATCTCTATAAATGGATATCTTGACTATTATTTTCCTCAATGATAATGAGGACTGTACCACGTGATGATGTTGAGAGAGGTAGATGTATTCCCAATTACTTCCCAGGTTAGGTCGAGAATTATTACCCATTAATGGAAAGTATGGATCCATACCTAGTCAAGGGTAGTCTGATACAACTTAGAATGAACCTTAGGATCCCTTTTGTTGTCAGCTGTGTTTTATCTTTTTCTTTATGGTAGATTTCTTACCATACATGTAAAAGTGATTTTAGAATAAAACACCTCACTCCATTATTTTCTTCTGTGTATGATTAATCGTGATTATTAAAGACGACATTAACGCCCCGTGATGCTGAGTACGAGTTAGAAGACATTTCAACGGGGGAGGACCTAAAAACCTATAATATTTTTCTTTTTGTATGAGGGATAGGGTAAATGAATACTACTCTGTATAGGATCTTTTCTATGTATATATTGGGTTAAATAGTGTTTATCTTTTGATGTATTTTTTTTAGTTTTCTGTATTATCAAACCATGATGTACAGTTTTATGATATATATGTATATATAGTCTTATCTTTCATCTTTTACTACCATTTCCAAATTCTATTAAGTTTGGAAGTTTTTTTTATAAAAGTGAAAAAATTTTACACGCATTTTCATTTACTCAAACTTAATAACTAAATTAATATGAATTGTATTTAATATAAATGGGTGTTACATTTCTAGTCCCTATAATATACCTATTTTATGCTTTTCGTCCCTATAAAATTTTTCTTTTGGTTTTGATCCTTCTAATATTTTATTTTACTATTTTGGTCCTCGCCATTACAATAAATTGTTAAGTGTAACTGAATTACCACGTCCACAACCCACTTGGCATGCCACATTAGCACATATGTCACATAAGTAACATAATATAATTAGAGGAACTAAAACAGAAACTAAGTATATTAGAAGGACCAAAACAAAAACTAGGTATATTTATAGGAACCAAAACATAAATTAAGTATATTTATTTATAGTGATCTTCCCAATTTATGTTTTAGTCCCTCTAAATATACAAATGGGAGGCACCTAACCACTTGGTGCCTCCTCTATAAGACAAAATAGCAAGCTTAACACAAGGCGCCGTCTTGGTAGGCGGCACCTGACTTGCAAAATAAAAAATAAAAAAAATTAATGCAAGGTGCCTACTTGTTGTGCGCCTACTTTAATTTGCGTGGCAAATATATATCCACATTGGTTCTAACGTGCCAAGAACAACCTACTTCGATAATTTTTTTTCATTATTATTTTGGTAAATAGTTTTTTTTACTACTTTGGTTAAAAAGCTCCATTATAGGTAGCAAAACTCTCCCTCTAAGTATTTAACCCAGTTGCATACTTATAACTTAAACTCGAGACTACTAACTAAGTTAGAACAATATCGTATCAATTGATTCATGCATTTGGAAAGTCTCTATTCTATTATATATATTCTATTATATAGTATAGGAGTAGATACATTTTACTTGAGTCAATAATAATATTTTTATATTTTTTAATTTATATTTTCGTATTTTGGTTCAATTTTAAAATATTTATACAATAATGTAAGAAATAAATATTTGTTGATTTAACATTTGTCAACTGAATTTGTGGTTGATTAGATATGTCGTTTAAGTGTTTAACACTTGTCAACGAGATTTGATTTAGTTAGCAACAATTCAAGTGTTTAGGTTAATGTGGGAAAAAAATCCGGTTGAATGAAAAGCTTTTCTATTTTCATTGCTTTGCAGTCAGGTCTTTTGATAATTACTATATGGTCCCTGTTGTGAATGAGTAATGCTGGCGTTTGGCGTTGGTGTAATTGTAGTAGTTCCTTTTGAAATCTTAAATATGTTTCTTTGTATTGAGGACTTTTATTGTTATTAAAACTAATTTTTCATAGAAAAGCAAAACTTCAAGATTCATAACCCATATATCAAATCAATTTTTCTGTTAATGTGCATTGATTGGTAACATAGTACAACTTATTTGCATGGTAAAGCATTAAATGTTTAGTAATCTAGTACAGAATTAACCTCTATATAGAGCAGGCAATATGCACGCAGGGACGGAGTCAGATTCCCATGATAGAGGGGATTAACTATAAAAATTAAAATTTATTCAATAAATATATAGACCTCAAATTTCATACAAAATTTTCATTATTATACATTCCAAAATGTTAATTACATTAGTAATAAGAGTTTAATGGCTATGTACTGTCAGTGTAAAAGGTTTTATATTGTCAATCAATCACAAATCACTGTTGTTAAGATTTTTAAGATAATTATTGTAAAAGTCAACAAATTTACCATACGTGATGGTTTGTGATTGGATGACACTGTAAAATGGCTTTACACTACCGGTGCATAAACTTTTTTCTCTAGTAATATATCAGAAAGTTAATAGACAATATATTTACATGTAAAACAAATTAAACATTTAAAAAAAAATTATAAATGTCAATAATCAATTTACATGTCACCACGAACATTCACGAATTCATAATACAAATTGGAATCTACATTAACCATAAATTTTTAGAAAAAGGTCCTATTAATTATATTCTAAAACTTTACTAAATCAAAATATATTATGTTATTTACTGTGTACTCGATGTCAAAAATACATTGAAGCCCCACAAATAGTGACTAAAAGAACAAAGACCAGAGAAGAAAACAAAGATAATATAAGAAGAATTAATAATGTTAAGGAAAAATAATATTTATTGGTATGTTTCAAAACTTAAACTATCAATTCTTTATATAGTATTCGTAAACTTGTGCCATTAGCAAAAATTAATAATCTTTAATTTTCAAATTAATTATAATCAAATCAACACAAAGCAAATGCTAATAGTGTCATTTGATTGCAAATGCAATAATTTATAGCCTAGCAATAACGAATTATAAAAGAAAAATTAAATTAAATTATATTAGAATTTTTTGTCTAAAAAAAGAATGTAATTATCTACACAACAAAGATTATAAAAATAAAATATTTGTCTAAAAAAAAGTCATTATCTTTATAATAGAAACTGTAAAAGAAACATAAAATATCTTATTAAAAAATAAAAAAGAGATAAATGAGACTTAAATATTATTATATCCATAGCTAAAGGGCCTACACCTCTCAAATAAAAATAATCATCCCAATATTAAAATATCATATATATTATAAATTTTAAAATTTGAAAAAAATTAGGGGGCCAAGGCCCCAACTCCAAACGTAAGTCCGTCCTTGTATGCACGCGGAACAAAGTACCTTTGACTAGTGTTGTAATGGTAAATAACCACGTGTCTTCTGGTTCAAGAGGATCCTCTTGTAAGAATACAAGAACTGGAATTCCAAATGCCCTCCAAACTGTTATATACATTTTCTCATCAATGAATGTCAAATGAATAAGAAAAGGTTGATAGTGTTTTTAACTTTTAAATATTAGTTTTACTTCATATATTTTTTGGAATATCTAAACTTTAATTTATGCGTAATAGAAAAAATGTTAACTTCGGAAATTAAAGTTTGGATATTTTTAAAAATATAAGGATGAAGACTATTGATTTTAAAATTGGAGACTAAAATTAAAATTGAGTAATTTTTTAGGGACTAAAAACACAATTAATCCAATAAAAAAACTTGACTCTTTATATTATTCATTCTCAGCTTCTGCAACTTTATAAGTGCGAATCAGCATGAGCTGTAAAGAACATACATATCAAAATCTATAATACTTACACTCGAATAAGAGCTAGAAGACAAAATAGACTGTTGCAACAGCAGTGCGCTTCCACATTTGGCCTTTGATTACATTCTAGAAGACAGACTGGAATGTTGCTAGAGAACTGAGTTCCCACATTTGCGCGCCTTCAGAGATGGATTTTACAATTTTGTTTTATTGGCTTTTGTGTAACGAAATAGACTTCGCGACAGAACCTTCAAGGAAATTGGTAGATGGTCGGATGATCTTCTAACAGGTGGACATTGGTCGATATTTTAAGTACTATAACTTTATCTATCCTTCAGTGTACCAACGTACTTGGTTTGCATGTGGATACCTTTATGCTCTTTGACTATTATATTAGTAGGTTTGTCTTACTATATTAAATTGTGTAGTAGTGTCCGACTATAGAATCATGACTCGATCCTTTATTAATGAGCATATTCACTGTGTTTGAACATTTTTTAAAATTTGAAACTTGGAGCCAAGAATTTGTTAGGTAATTCTGTTGTGGGTCGTGCTCTATAAATTGGGCTTGGATTTGTTGTGTTGCATATACTTAGTCGTTGTTTAGTCCCTTCTTTTTGTTTATTCTCTGCAGTGTAGTTTGTGTTTTTGAAGTTTTTTCTGTTGAGTTTTATCTATAGCATTGGTTGGAGTACGATGTTTGACAAATTGAAAGATGTCTCTGCTGATAAACAAACCTGGTGTTTTAAGGTGAGGGTGATGCGTCTATGGAACATGTGTCCTGTGAATGAACCAAGCAAGCCCTTTGCATTGGACATGGTTCTGGTTGATGATGAGGTTGGTATTGTCATAACTATTTTATTTGAATATCTACTTTGGTATGTTTACTTTTAATTTTTATTATTTATTGTAGGGGACGAAGATCCAAGCAACCGTCCGTAAGCCAATGTTGAGAAAGTTTGGTGCTTGTCTTACTGAGGGACAAGTATACAAAATGTGCTATTTTGGTGTAGTTGCTAATAAGGGTTCCTATAGGGCTACTAAGCATGAATATAAACTTATATTTCATTCTAAAACATCTATTATTGCATGTGAAGATGCTGTTATTCCTATGAATTGTTTATCTATTATGAAATCTGATGACGTGAAGAGGACCAATGGTGATTGTGATTATTTGATAGGTACATTAAGTTTTGGTGTTCTTTTGTACTTATTTCCAATGATGTTAATTTCTGGTCATGTGTTTATTGTCGAGTTTGGATGATAATGAGTATTGATGTCTTCATCTTTACTTGATATCATTGGTGAATGGAGTGGTGTAATTTTTTTTATGATATTATTCGAAAGTGTGGTTGTTTTATTGAATTCTTTTATTAACCAATAATTTGGTGAATTAGATGTGATGGGATTATTGACTGCTGTTTCATCTGAGCGAATTTCGGTTAAAGATGGAAAGACAACAAGGATTATTTTATTGGAACTGGTTGATGATAAGTAAGAGTGTTTGGTGCTTCACTAATTTTTATTTTAGATTGCACTTTATGTGTTATTGATTATTTTTATTATGGTTTTTAAAAAATTGATGCAGGGGTAAGATCCAATGTGCCCTTTTTGGCAAATATGTTGACAACTTGAATGAGTTTTTAGGTGTTGGATCCAATGAATTGCCAATTCTGGTTCTGCAATTTGCTAAAGCGAAAACTTACAATGGTATGACTTTGAAAGTCTATTTAATATATTTATTGTATATTTATTTCTTACTTTCAAGTGACATTTATTTCAGGGGAAACTGTCGTGCAAAACGTTATGAATACCTCAAGATTGTTGTGGGACCCTCAAAGTCTTGATGCATTTGAAATTAAGAACAAGTGAGAAAGTCAATAAAGAAATAAATATAGTTACTGATATATTTGTTTTAATATAATATATGCTTGTCTTTTGGTGTACATATATTATATAATTAAATATGTGTTTATTATAATTTAAATTATTTTTGTACGTGTAATTTATGAATGTAGATTGATTAATGATGGTTTTGACGTAAAAGTACCTCTTGGTCTCATTGAGGATAGCAAGAGATTTGTTCCCCTAAAGGAAGATTTTATACAAATGTATCCAAGGAAGACAATCTTACAATTGCACTTAATTGAAGAGGTTATTATTTTGAATAATTTGTCCAGTGTAATACAATTATCTTCAATTTAGGTATATGCATAATTCTATATAATTGTATAATTTATGGGATTGGTTTCAGGATGGACTTTTTATTGTTTTGGGTACTATTATTGCTATTTTGAATGTTGATCAATGGTGGTATCATGCCTGCAAGTGTCATAAAGCAGTGACATCTCAAGATGGAATGTACTATTGTGTCTCTTGCCAGTGTCATGTTGTTGAGGTTATGCCCAGGTATAAATTTTTTGTAATGTCTAAAGGGTTAATTTATTATGGTACTGTTTAAATTGTTAGTTTTAACATGTTTATTATGTAGGTATAAACTGAAGTTAGAAGTATTTGATGGAGAGGATACTGCTGCGTTCACAATGTTTGATGCTGACTGTGCTAGGTTGTTACAGGAGTCGTGTGCGTCACTTGTCGAAGGAATAAAGGTGATTATATAAATACCCAATTAAATATCTATATTTGTAATGATATATTGGTCTTTATATATATATTTTATTAATTAATAATGATTTGTTAAAGAAATTTATATTTTCTATAGGATCCTATTGTTAACGACCATCCAGCTCTTTTAAACAAATTGATTGGTATGGAGCTTTTATTTAAAGTTGAGAAGGATGCTGATTATGCATTTCGGTACGATGATTCATATAAAATCAAAAGGATATGTGATGATTCTTCTATCATTCAGTTATTCAAGTCTGAAAAATATATTTGTACACCTGAAAAGGTATAGTACTTGCTTTCATTTATGTTTTTTGTGGATTATCATTATTATTATTTAAGGAATGAATAAATTTGGATAAGTTATGATTTTGTTTGCTTAATTATGTTTTATTTATGTGAAAATGTAAAAAAAAAACAATTTTTTGTTGTTGATATAATTAATTGTTTTTCTTATGCAGTTAAAGTTTCCAATTGGTTTTGATAAATTGCAGGCCATTGGGCCATCTAATTCTAATATTGATTATGCATCTGGAGATGTTTCTCTTGGGGATGATGAGATACTTCCAATTTCAACTAATGATGGTGTAAATTTGAGAGGTGACAGAACTTGTGATGTTGAGGATAGGGATGAATCTTTGAGTTCATGCAAGAAGAAGCTGAAGTTCAAGAAAGTGAAGAGCGAGAAGTAGTTGAACTATGTCATTATTATGTATTTGGCTTTCTATTTATATAAATGTTGCAGATGAACTGGAAAAGTAATATTTAGTTCCTGTCGTAATGTTTTGTGTTTTAATGTCTTTGAAATGATTTGATGTTTGAGTTTAAGTTGTAATCGTTTTTATTTTATATTATTCGAGTTACTATGGTTTAATGATATTCTCTCTTTCCTGCGGTATCATTGTAATGGTGTTGGTTGTTTGGTTTAAGTATTAAATAGTTTTAAGATATATATCTTTTTTAATGAGGGGAAGTGGTTTTATAATATATTTGTAATTAGTTCTGTTGGACTTCACTAATAATAAATTCATTGGCAACATTCCACCAAATCTGTGTTTTGGCAAGAAGTTAATCATCCTGAATTTGGGCAACAATCAACTTCAAGGTAGCATACCTCCTGATGTTAGGACGTGTACAACACATAGAAGGTTAATTTTGAACAAAATAATTTCACTAGGCCTCCTACTGATTTAGAGTCAATCCAAATCTCACATATATGGATATCAGCAACAATAAAATCCATGGAGCAATTCCATCAAGTTTGGGAAATTGCAGACATCTCACTGTTTTAATTTTGTCCATGAACAAATTTATAGGGTCTATACCTTCAAACTTGAAGTACAAGGAAGCCAATCTTCACTGAATAGATTTGAAAGTAATTCATATGGTGCAAAATTCGTTAATGGGTAAATGCATCGAAAAATTTTATGAGTTGAGTTGTGAAGGCTATGCACACCTTAAGTATTGTAATGGGCTCCTATGGTATATTTCAATTTTTTCTCTAAATGGATAATATATTGATTTTAAGTGTTGGAGCAATCGGATAATGATATCATGAATTTTCAACCACTGTAAAATGGAAGTATATATAGATGTTATATGATAACATGAAATGAGATAATAAAATAGTTTATTATACATAGATGTTATATAAAATTAATATTTTCTGTTTATTTTAATTATTTAAATATTATATATTTTGTATTACATAGTAAAAAATATTCTATACTTGAGGTTTATATTAATTATGTATTATATAAATATTCATAGAATTTTAAATGAGTTTACCACTTTAACATTATATAAATATATAGAATCATATAGTGTATATGATTGTTAATATATTTAAGGAAAAAATAGCTTTATATAAGATGAGAAATTATTTAAAATAATTATAAAATAGATTTATTTTAAAATATCATTTTAATTGTTTTCTATAATTGTATAAAATAATAATGTTAATAAGTATGCTAAAAGAAAAATATTTTGTTAGAAGAGTGGTATAAAAAGAAAATTGTGTAGAAATAAGTGTATAAAAAGAAATATACCAATTTTTTTTTGCATATAGCTAATTCCACCTTTTGTTGTTTATGATTGGTGTGTCTATACCAAATTGCTATGGTATATTTCAATTTTTTTCTCTAAATGGAGAAGATATTGATTATCAAGTGTTGGAGCAATCGGATAATGATATCATGGATTTTCAACCACCGTAAAATGGAAGTATGAGAACATATAGATGTTATATGATAAGATAAAGTGAGATAATAAAATAGTTTATTATACTTAGATGTTATTTAAAATTAATATTTTTTGTTTATTTTAATTATTTAAATATTATATATTTTATATACATAGTAAAAATATTCTATACTTGAGGTTTATATGAATTATGGATTATATAAATATTCATAGAATTTAAATGAGTTTACCACTTTATCATTATATAAATATATAGAATCATATAGTGTATATGATTATTAATATATTTTAAGGAAAAATAGCTTTATATAAGATGAGAAATTATTTAAAATAATTATAAAACAGATTTATTTTAAAATATCATTTTAATTGTTTTCTATAATTGTATAAAATAATAATGTTAATAAGTATGCTAAAAGAAAAATATTTTATTAGAAGAGTGGTATAAAAAGAAAATTGTGTAGAAGAAGTGTATAAAAAGATTTTCAACCACCAGTTTGTTTGTTTATCAACCATTTAATGGATTCAGTCAGAACTTACAATATGTTTGTTTATCATGTCCTAATTATCTTATGGTACCACCAGTTTGTTTTTTATCATGTTCTAATTTTATATTTCTTTTATTGTTAAAGATGGGAATTATGCTGTTCAAATTTGAAAGACCTTTTATATTATTTATTAAGGATTTTTCATATATATTTTTATAATAAATGTCCTTCTTAAGAACGAAAAGTAATTTATTAAACTTTTTATGTAATTATGTTAGAGATTAGATAATAATGTTTTCTCATTTAATTAAATAGCGAAAGTTTTATCGATTTGGTAAGATGGAGGACAGATAGAGGACAAATGGATTTATAGGGAATATCTTTTATGGTAATGTCAAAACGTGCAAGCATAATTTGTAAATAGTGTGATTGTACTTTCAAATATTTTGTTATTTATTCAGTCTTTTCAACCATTTAATATATATATATATATATATATATATATATATATATATATAATTTATTATAATGTGTTTGTTTTTTTTAAACTACACGTGTTATTTAAATAAGGGGTGGGTTTGTCTTGTGCGAGTGATGAGTGCAACATATTAGATGACAAAACGAAAGGCTATATCATATCTCTTTCATTGTGTCACTAAGTATTTATTCAATGGAAAAAGCGGCTCTCGAGAGGAAAATGTGCAATTAGCCAGTTGATATAAGGAGAGAAAGCTTAACAAATATTTTAAATATATAGATTAGAAATTATAGATATTTTTTTCTTAAGATATTATTAACACATATTACGATGATGTCAATGTTCATTATTTAATGTTTTTTTAATCATTATTTACATTTTTATTTAATAATGAAAGTCAAAGACCTTTTATATTATTTATTAAGGATTTTTCGTATATTTTTTTGTAATAAATGTCCTTCTTAAGTACGAAAAAAAGTAATTTTATTGATGCCGATTAAACTTTTTATGTAATTATGTTAGAGGTTAGATAATAATGTTTTCTCATTTAATTAAATAGCAAAAGTTTTATCGATTTGGTAAGATGGAGGACAGATAGAGGACAAATGGATTTCTGGGAAATATCTTTTATGTAATGTCAAAACGTGAAAACATAATTTGTGAACAGTGTGATTGTACTTTCAAATATTTATTATTTATTTAGCCTTTTCAACCATTTAATGGATTCAGTCAGAACTTACAATATGTTTGTTATCATGTCCTAATTATCTTATGGTACCACCAGTTTGTTTTTTTATCATGTTCTAATTTTATATTTCTTTATTGTTAAAGATGGGAATTATGCTGTTCAAATTTGAAAGACCTTTTATATTATTTATTAAGGATTTTTCATATATATTTTATAATAAATGTCCTTCTTAAGAATTAAAAAGTAATTTTATTAAACTTTTTATGTAATTATGTTAGAGGTTAGATAATAATGTTTTCTCATTTAATTAAATAGTGAAAGT
Organism: Spatholobus suberectus; assembly: GCA_004329165.1. Taxonomy (NCBI): domain Eukaryota; kingdom Viridiplantae; phylum Streptophyta; class Magnoliopsida; order Fabales; family Fabaceae; genus Spatholobus; species Spatholobus suberectus. Next base: position 22,734,493 of record CM014730.1, read on the forward strand.
TTTATCGATTTGGTAAGATGGAGGACGGATAGAGGACGAATGGATTTATGGGGAATATCTTTTATGGTAATGTCAAAACGTGGAAACATAATTTGTAAATAGTGTGATTGTACTTTCAAATATTTTTTATTTATTTAGTCTTTTCAACCATTTAATGGATTCAATAAGGACCTACTCTGTGTACTATACCTATTCATATATATATATATATATATTGTTTTTAATTATTATAATGTGTTTGTTTTTTTCAAACTACACGTGTTATTTAAATAAGGGGTGGGTTTGTCTTGTGCGAGTGATGAGTGCAACATATTAGATGACAAAAATGGAAGGCTATATCATATCTCTTTCATTGTGTCACTAAGTACTTATTCAATGGAAAAAAAGCGGCTCTCGAGAGGAAAATATGCAATTAGCCAGTTGATATAAGGAGAGAAATCTTAACAAATATTTTAAATATATAGATTAAGAAATTATAGATATATTTTTTCTTAAGATATTATTAACACATCTTACAATGATTGTTAATGTTCATTTATTTAATGTTGTTTTAATCATTATTTACATTTTTATTTAATTATGAAATTACCCCACTTTGGATAAACATATCAATGTTTTAAAATTTATTTTGATGCAATTTTTTGCATGTTATTGTTTAAAGGTTTTGGCGTGTACAATGCTCATAATTGTCCTTTCTTTATTTCTTCAATTTTGTAAAAGTGGTCATTAAATTTGGTTGACTTTAAATGAAAAACCAGTACGTAAGTTACTATTCAGAAGTCAGTGAAGGATTTGTTTTTTTTTATATATATTTTTAATATATGATTTTTTTTAGATAATTTATAAATTCTAGGTTACATAAATGGGACATGAATTTACCCGTTTTTGTAATTGCAAATCAAGTTTAAGTTACACATTGTAAAAGACTACTAGCTAACGTTAATCGTATTTCGCGGAGTGACAGTAGAGTTGTTGGTTCAAGACTTTTCATATATAGAGATTGTTAAGCGGTTTTAGATTGTTAAACATGTGACTCATTATTACAGGACCATCAAGTAAGGAGTGCACGGATAACTATCCAGCGTTGGGATAGAAAGACAAAATTATTGAGATATTAATGAATGCAGATTTTTGACTATCAATAGGCACACGTTCAAAAGCCAAAGCCTTTAGAAGCCAATCCATTTATTTTCTTCCTTTGAGCATATGAAGCCCTTTACGGATAAGAAAAAAAAGGAAGACATGTTTAGTTAAAGGAAAAACCATGACAGGGCAAAAAATTGGGTGATTTGGGAAGTTAACATTATAGATTCTAGATGGCATTTTTTGTAGTCATCAACAAATTACCATTACAATTATCAACCAGTGACTACATATCTATCAAGGAATAAGAAAATTAATTTTTTTTATTAAATTAATTATATATTTTATAAAAATATAAAACAATACATATATATTATTCTGGAAAAACACGAATTTTTTTGTCATAGGATAAAATGAAACTTGTGTATGTGCATATACGTAAAACATTAATGTGATTCAGTCACTTTTTTCATATATAATATAATATTATGGAATAGAATTTTGGGAAATGCATTCACCTTTTGTACATATATTATTAATAAATTGTTGATAGTTAAAATTTTGGAAGAAAAAATAACTGTTTGCATTATAGGTGGATTTATATTTATATAGATATTGCAATTAAAAAATAGAATCATTAATTAAATTTTTGGTAATGTTAACGGTTAACAAAAAAATTAATGATATTTAGATACTATTTGGAATTTGACTATTTTAGATCGAGTTTATGTAAAAGTTACTTTAAAGTCAATGTCAAAAGAATAAGAATTTAAAATTAAAATTATTGATAATTTTATAAATTTTCAATTTTAAAATCATTGTAAAGTTAAATGTTTTTAGTGCCACATTTTCTATTTCCACGTAAACAAAAAAATCATTAGTTTCATTTTATTTTATAGTTGGTGTTGAAAAACAATTAAGTTTAAATATTAAAAAATGATTTTATTCATATTAAATTATGTTTGGGTATCTTTTTCCTTTTTAAAATTAATTTTGAGTTGAGTAAATTTGATATTTAAAAAGTGAAAAATCAGTACTCAAGTTACTATTCAGAAGTCAGTGAAGGATTTGTTTTTTTTTATATATTTTTTCTATATATGATTTTTTAGATCATTTATAAATTCTAGGGTACATAATGAATATCGTATGGTTTTTATATAGAGTTTAATTATATAATAGTTGGAGACGAAAAATTAAAATGGTGAATTTTAAAGTAATTAATGTGTTATACATTGTTTTAAATTATATAATTATGATTTAATTTATCTAATATATGAATTAACTTAATAGGACTCTTTGCTTTTGGGTAACTTTTTTGTTTTAATTGTAGAATTGCCTAGTGTTGATTAATACAGGTTTTGCTGTGTGATTTGACTTATAAATATGACGTATTTTTGTAGTATTGGTTAGGTGGACTAGGTATGGTCGTCTGTTTTGTTAATGATGTTAGTGTTCATTTTTATCAATTTTATATTTATTATTAATATGGAGGAGCTAATTTTTTATACATGTATTTTGCAATTGGCTGTTGACACGTATGACTATCGTATGTTATTTATTTGTTAACGTTCATTTGTAGTTACGCTCCCAGCTACTATTAATATTCTATTTTAATATTTTATAAGTAGATATGTTTGCTTTATTGTGTGTTTTGAGTGTTATTAGGTTATTACGGTGTACATGTTATTATAAAATGGATTACGGTTACATAACCAAAATATTTTATATATATGAATATGTTGGTTTGCTATATACATGTACTTTTTATTTGTTTATTGTCCATATAAGAAGAAAAGGATTTCTGATAAATGTGTTTTTGTGTCATGTAAGATATTTTGTGAATATTGAATTATTATAATATTTGAGTGCATGTAAGTGTCATATTCAACGTTCAATTTTGCAAGGAAAACACGTTGTTTTCCTCACTTTTGTTTAGCAATTTGATTTGAGTCAATTAAGGATCCTATTCGAGTGTATTTTGTTTACTGAAATTTTTTATATTTTTTTGGAGCCAATTATAAATTTCTTTTATTTCCGCATTGTCATGTACAGTATACATTGTGATATTTTACGTGAAGGATTTGTTTTGCAAGTACGTTAATAGATTTCTTTATTATTTTATTTCCTCTCAATATAGACTTTACATACCTAGAATGATATCATTGTTGAACCCTTTCAATGATGTATAAGTTACTCAGGTGATATGAATATGATGTCATCAATGTAAATAATTTTTTAGTAATTAATATTATTAATTTATATTTACTATTAATGT
>CM014730.1:22737950-22807351 GCA_004329165.1 Spatholobus suberectus
TTAATTTGAATTCAGTTGGGGATTTAAGTTACTAATTTAGGTTGTAAGAGGAGATATTGGTAGTGGCCTAAACTTTGGTCAATTGCCTTTTTGAAAATTGATTTAGTTTACATTGGTTTTGTTGGTCTAAGGTAAGGAAGGAGTTATTTGAGATCTGCTTGGTAGTTGGGTCAATTAATCACCTAATTATTAGTAATTGTGATGGATTTCATTCTTTTGAATTTTATGGGATGAACCGATGAAATGATGGATTGATACTCCTTTTTTTTTCTTTTTGATACATAGATTATTGGATTGAGTTCATTAGTCTTACATTTGGGGTGGGTCATAATCAAGGGCATTGCCATACATGATGCCGCTACGTCTACTGCCACACGCCACTTCTTCTTTTCTTTTGTGCCGCATTTCTTCTGGTATACCACTCATATTCTTTTATTTATGATAATGCTAGAGTAGTCTGGTGTTGTCTCAGTCTCAGGAACCTGTTTATTGGTTTGCTAAATTTGGAGTAGCCTCAAATCTTTCCTTGATGGCTTAGCCACATTGTCCCCTTAATTGGTTTGCGTTTTGCTAGCTGATGCTTTAGGCACAATTGGGATTAGATTGGTGTTGCTATTCTTTTTCTTATTGATAAAAAAAATATATATTTCTAGTAATACTCACCCTTTCTTTTTCTTCTTCATCCTTCACTGTAACATGGAATTGACTCTTATTATTACCTTTAAATCACATCATCATCCTTTTACAATAATTGTTTAACTATTTTATAAATTATAGCTTGTTCTTTTCATAACATTAAGCCCTGTCTCTTTGGTCCACCCCCCTTTAAAAATTAGCATAACACACATAAGAAGACGTGACGGACAAATACCGCATCTTCACTTGGCACCATGACAGACACAATATTGGCAACAATGCTAAATTCAAGCTCAATATAACCTATATACATGCTAATATTAAGTGTATATTGAAATTGTTTATTCATTTAAATTGTGTATATTGAACTTGATTTGTTCAATACTTGAGTTAATTATATTAAATAGGTCAAATACTCATGTGCTCATTGTTCACACATTAAGGGAGTGTTCAGTATTGAATTCTTTTATGTTTCCCAGGCCAAATTGGTTTGGTTTTCCATAGCCTCTATGGCTTGTCATGGAGGAATGAATTTTAATTACTATTTACTTGTTGTGAGTAAATGACAAGTTAGTGAAAGCCATTGTGTTGCTTAAGAAATTGCAAATTAGAATTGTGCATGTTGGAGAATACCACGACCTTAATGGCTTTAGGGTAGAAGTGATGAATTTTATTTCTTAGTTATGCATTGTGTTGATGGTTAATGTTTTGAAATGTTAAAATAATGAAACTTTGGTTGAAACTTAGGTAATTAGTCAATGGAATTAAAGAGTCAAGTTATTAACATTGATATGGTTGAACTAAAGTAGTTAAGATAAATGAAACTTTTGTTCCTTGATCCTCGTATGTGCCACAACTAGTTTGGTTTTTTAAAAACTATGAATGAAATTGAATTGATTCTAATATTGTAGGCTAAGGGTTAGGATTTAAAGTACTAACTAAGCTTAGTTTTAGTGCATAAGTTAGTAAGCTTCAAGGTTTAGGACATAGTGGACCAAGGATTAGAGGAAATGAATCTTGGATCATATATCTTGAATAAATAAAATTTGATATCCTTGTCCACATTTGAGCCACGATTTAGAAAGCGTTATAGTGGAGAGAGTAATTGAATTGGTTTAGGTAAGCTTAGAATTAATTAAAGGGTAAATTTAGGTACCTTGCTTAAGTTAAGTTAACAAGATTTAAAATTATGGAACTTAGTCTAATGTACTTTTGGAAATTAAGTTGTTCAATAATTTAGGAAAAGAATTTATTTTAGAGGTTTTAATGGTAATTAAAATCAACTTAATGGTTATAAAACTAATTCGAATAATTAATAAGTTGCCAAAGTTTAGGTACCTTAGGGTAGAGGACTTGAAACCTAAAGTATGCTCATGCATCATTTGCATTGGTTGAGAGTGTTTTGGGAAGTATATAGTTGGTACACATTCTCACGCGTATCTCCTTTTCCTTTTTGCAAGATTTCTTTCTTTCCCTTCTCATGCTAGATTGAGTGTATATATCTTATGTTATGTGAAATAAAAGCTTCAAATCTGCCTTAATTGTTGAATAATTTGATATATGTCTTGAAATTAATTGAAAAAGTTGATTAGGTGGATCTAATGATTCTTCTGGATCATTGAGATATAAACTGTTTAATTAGGTAGATTTTAATGTCTTGTTGTCATACCTTTGATAAAGGTAAGAGGGAAAGTACCAAAAGATAGAGGAGACTCTACTAAATTTTTTGTAGAAATTTTGAAACCGTAGTTCAAGTGTATGCATTAGGTTAGGTTACGTCCATACATTAAAATCCTAACACCCTAACCAACATCTAAAAATAGAATAAACTTGAGGTTTTGTCTCTTCTATCTTGTGAGCCAAATAGAACCATGTATAACCCATCTTAGCAATCTTGTACTCAACCACAACTGGCAGCTTATTTGGTTGACTAATGGTAACTATAATGGACAATGGCGTTGCCTTTGCAAAAGAGTTCATGTATCACAATGCAAATTTCAAGGACACGGGCTCATTAATCTCAATGATAGTAGCTCGTTCATGGCCTATAGAACCTTCTTTAGAAAGGAACCTTGCCCAAGATGGAGTTCCAACATCGCGAGCAAAGGTGCAGCAAGAAAATTGAAAATGATTCCTTAAAGTCATACTACCCTTAAGGGATCCTTTTATCTCCCTAAACTCTACCTTAAAGAATGAACCTAGACATCTAGTGTGGGAAAACTTCATAGGGAGTGATTGTTGTAGTCACAATCAGCCTAGGAAACAACTCAGTGACCTAGTAGTGGAGTACCAAGTTCTTATAGGAGGTAGCTAAGAGAGTCTAGTAAGAGCAGCCTACTAACTTAGCTAAAATCACAAGTTTTACCTTAAAACTTACTTCAAACAAGTATAACCTCAAGCTAAAAGGTCAATACCTTGAACCTATAAACGAATCTTGTATTTAGATACCACACAATGCCCAAATTAGTGAGCCCAGTCTGTCAAAACTGAGACAAAGTGGTACATAGTAAAATTGCCTAGTTTAGGTACCAAAACCATGTCCAGAACCAGTAAAAGTGTCGCAACTGCATAAATCCTTGCAAAGACCATGTTTTGAAATGAGATCCACAATTTTGTATTTTCAAAGTCTAACTTTTGCAAGAATCCAGAACCATTTAACTTCTGTAGCTTAATTTGGATCCCCAAGTTCATTTAGACCAAAAACTAGTTCATTTAAGGTCTTGAAAACCCAAATTTTGATCTGTATTGAATTTTTGAGTGAGACCAGTTCTTACAATCCTATTTCATGTGCACACAAAATCTATTTTAAGGTTCTTACAAGTTTCTTCCAACAAACCTTAGGTTCACCCTTGAAAACCCTTTTCTTTTTACTAGTTTTTGGCCTAAAACTTGCAACGCACGTCATTTTCAAACCATTCAAGTTTTTTAAGTAAAACCAAAGCCTAAAACTTAATTTTAAGTTGATCTAAAAAAATTTTTAGGTTCTACAAACCCTTGGGATCTGTAGCTCAAGTTTTATAAAAAAAAATCATTTTCTAGACTAGTGCATTCAGCAAACTTCCAACGTGAGTCATTTCTAAATCGTTTGGGATTTTTGAGTCAAACTAAATTGCTCAAGTCACTTTTGATGCATATAAATTCTATTTTCGGTCCCTAACAACTCTAGGGATTTGTAGCTCAATTGGCATAGAAAATCGCTTTCTAAAACTCTTTTGATTCTTAAATTCCAATGTGCATAACTTTTGCATCGTATAATTTTTTTAGATGAAACCAAAGCCTACAAGCCTAATTTTAGTGGAACTAAATATGTTTTTAGGTTTCCACTCAAGGAGAGCTTTGTTTGACAGTTTGACTTTTCAACCCACTTTTTAAGAGAATTAAGCCAAAAGGAGACCGTTATGCGAATAAGCCATCCTTTCACCTAAAATCTATCCAAAAGTTTGTCTACAATCTATAAGTGACATAAGGATCTTCGTCTTCAAAATGCAACTGCTGCAACTCTCTTAGATGAGAATCTTAGGGATGTTTAGCTGTGATTGGTGTTCATGTTTAGCTGGTTTTGAAATCAATGAATGTTTGATCTATATTGTGTCTTATTGTGAATTAGATTGGTTAGAACTATATCTGGTACAAGCACTAGCTTTAGTTTTGATTTTAGAAAGTGATTGGTTGCTTAAGTATCTATAATAATAGTTATGTAGTTATGCTTTATTTGTTAATGTAGGTGGTCATGTGATAAAGAATCAACTAGTAAATTTTGCATTTTTTCGATGAGGTCATATTTGGTGCATACTAGGAACTAAAAGTTCTTTTTTATCTTGAACAAATGATTATTTTATTCATCAATTACCTTTGTTGCCTATTGGTATCCTTAAAGTTTTGATGATGTTTTAGTTGTTTGATTTTCTATCTAAAGTTGCACTTCGCATTAAATTATGGATGTAAGTTTAGATTTATATTTCTTGGTTTAAATTCGGTAGAAATTTAGTTCCATATGATCAAGTCCTCAAATTCTTTCAAATTTTTATGGTGATTACAAATATGTTGTTCTAACAAGAACATTCATCCTTTGTGTTACTTATGAAATTTCTTAGCACTTGTTTTCATTTCTAAGTGTGATGTTTTATGTATGTTTAATTTGATTAATTGAATTTGTGGAATTTGGAATTTGTTGTGGATTGGATTGTCTAACAGGTTTACCAATGATATTGTGATTAAATATATGGGAAAGTACCAGAAAATAGAGGAAACACTATCGAATTTTCTTTAGAAATTGTTAATACTAATCTGCGTGTGTGCTAACTTGTTTGCATTCTGCTTATAGGTTGGCTTGCTCGATTTATTGTTTCAGTTTAAGAACTTTCTTAGTGTTTGTGTCATCAATCTATCATCTATTTATTGTTTATCTTGCTATTGACCTTTGTTATTAATTTGTTAGGATGAACAGGCACATGATTGATCTATCTAGTAGCCCTTCTTCACAGTCTACTTCAAAAAGGACTAGATAAACCACACGACTGAAAGATAGACATCAGATGCATTGCTCAAGAGAAGTTACAGGTTCATTTACATCCTCATACTAGTAGAGCTTTAGGGCCAAATACAAATAAATTCAATAGTTATTTAGGGGTCCTAGCTCGATCGAAGGTTTCTATTTTGGCTCTTTATTGGGATCATGTACTGAAGGCTGACAAAAATTGGATTTGGCAGGATATTTTGGTATTTTCCCTAATAAATCCATGTTATGGTATCTATTGCATTTAGCTATATTATTAATATACACTAACTCTTCAATTTTGATTTGTAATATAGACCGACTTTGATATTCTCTATATGGAAACCTTGAGGAAGAAGATATTTTCATCTTTGACTACAAAGTGAAGGCAATTTAAGACAAACCTCACTAGTAGCTACATATTTAAGGATATGAAGGACATATCTCTTTGTCCGAATTATGTCTTTAACGAGGACGCGTACCAACAGTTTGTTCAGAGTCAACAAGACCTTATTTCGTAGGTTAGTTGGGGTTATTATTTTCAAAATGTCATTTATATTTTATTTTATTATTTTATTGAAATTAATAGTGTGTTATTTTTCACAGGAGAAAAGAATAAAGGCATAAGAGATCCAAAAAAGAATGTCAACCCCCACAAATTGTCTCGTGGGGGTTATGGCTTGCTTGAGAAGAAGATGATGGAGGCAAAATTGAAGCAATGATAAGAATCAACCTAATTTGATTCTGCAGCAATTGATGATCCTCTATCATCACCTACACACACCTAAAAATGGAAGCAAGGTGATTATACAACTCAGGAGTCATACAACATTACTGACAGGATCCTAAGTTAATTTTGAGTTTGAATTGTAATTATAACAAGCTTACAAATTGTCTTGCAAATTTCTCAAATGTTGGATGTAGGATTCCTTGGTAGAGCAGAGCACTCAAGTTCTTTTGTTCCACGTGGATGTCAGGATATACTGACAACTACCATTGGGCGACTAAAGCACCTTGGTCATGTCCGTACTACTAGAGTTAGTGTAGGAATTCGATATTACTTCACAGCACCTTCATATGATTCCCACACTACAGCATCAATCAACTAGGAAGTGACGAATTAGCTGAAGCATAGCCTGACATATAACTTGACAGAGAAGATTACAGAGAAGGTTACAAGAGGTTGAGACAAAAGTTCAACTAGCTGTTGGAATCTTTGGGTCTTTCCCAGTAAGTTGTTCTAGTTGAGCCACAAGGAGCTCCTTCTGTTGTCCATGTCAACATAAAATGGAGTTGTGCTGCTACTTTTGATCTATCAGGAGAGGAGACTCATATTGATTTCCCAAATTACTGTGAGTTGTACATTGATGAGGATCCTTTCCTCCTAGTGGCCATTTAGATAGTTTAGGAAAGGGGTCAACCATACACCACATGCCCATACAAGATATTTGGTAAAGGTAATGGTTGAATAGGTTTGAGATGTTGATGCTTGAGTCCCTATGTCCACTGTAGAGGTTGAGTTATAGGGTAGGCCCTGAAAATTTCATTCCATGGCCGAGACATCTCATGAAGGCTGTTTTAGCAAAGGTATACTCTTTGCTTATTTTTTCTATTAACAGTTGAAATAACCTAACTGCATTTACTAATATTAAATTATGTTTATTTTTTAGGATACTGATGGATAAAGAAAGGGTTCTATCCAAAAAAAAAGTCGGAACCCATACGTGATCTGATTGTGGACTTGCTTAATGTGGCTAAGGACCATCACACTGAGGCTGTACAGCTGTAGTAGGATGCCAATGTCTTTAGAAAGGAGAGTATTGTGCCACTGTATACACACAGGCAATGTGATGCTCAACATCTCAATTATACAATTATGGATAATATAAGTACATTTTATTTATAGATTCATTAGTTAATTAAGTATCATTAATTTACAATTAACATTTACTTCAACATTTTAGGCATCTACGTTGGTTAAGTATGGAAAAGGGAAGTGCATATACATATGGTTTGTTTGAGCCTCGGTCCATTCAGAAGTCAGGGAATAAGAAAGGAGAATCTCAGACATACATGTCTAGATGGATGAATGATTCAAAGAAACAAATTTATCTGGCGCTTATCATCCATCATCAGTAAGTACAAGTTAAGAACTACTTTTAAATTATGTCATTATTGTCACTAATTGTTCCCTAATGCAAGTCCTATTGGCAATTCATGATTGTTTGTCCTATGGTCAATGTTACCATGTGGTTCTATTCATTACACAAGAAGCCCACAAAAAGATGTAGAACTTAGTACGAGTGTAAGCTTTAATATGTAACACATTTGTTTTCTGCTATGTATTATAAGGCTTAATCTTATAAGATGCTTTACATTCATATATTTTTAATTAGTGTTGTGTCCTCATATAATAGTTTCGAGGGTAGGCCCATAGCAAAATGAAGCAAGCTTCAATGGATTTTTCCCAAGGTAAGTAGTTTACAATCTCAACGTTCAAAAGCACATTTTAGTAGTTTCTATAATAATTACATGATATAATTAAATTTAATATTGAATTGTAGTGTAATAAACAAAATGAAAGCTGAGTATGGCTATTACGTGATGCAATTGGTGTTAACCATAGTCTAAGTGGGTACTGTGAATTCTTAGAATGAGGTAATATAATTATACCTTCACAAGTTACATTAATTATAGTTTTTATTGTTTATAATCTAATGTTACGTTATTATACGTTGTAGTTATTCGTCAATCAAGAACCATTGGATGATGACGTAATTGTTGACATTCGACACACTTGGACAAAGTTCTTTTTAAAAATTAGTAATACATGAAATTATGTTTGTATAGGTAGTTTAGAATTGTTTTAAGTGTGTTTAGGAGATAGTTTAAAATTAGTTGTAGATGAAATTTATATATGTTTAGAGTGGATTTAGGTAGTTTAGAATTGTGTTGAAGTGTGTTTAGGAGGTACTTTAGAATATAATTATGTTTTAGCGTGTATATTACTATTTATTAATGATATTTCAAATTTAACATATTTAATTATGATTGAATTGCTTGTCTAGGTCTATTTGTAATATATAGATTGGGAAATTTATAAAATAGACAAAATATTAAAAAAAATGACTTTCTATATCGGTTCAAACATTAATCGATGTAGAAAGTTAGTTTCTACATTAGTTAAAGTTTTGTAAACCACAAGAACAACACAAGAAGAGGGGGTTGAATTGTGTTGTTTAAAACTTTTTGTAAAAACTTTTCAAAGAGATGTTTTGTCTGAATGATACAAGATATATATTTTTACAAGACTTGTGAACACGAAAAGAGGTTGTAAACGAGAAAAACATAGAGTTTTATACTGGTTTATCTCACCCCAAAGACTACGTCTAATTCTTGATATACTACCAAGTCCCACTATAACTTAGTCAAAGTTACAAGTATTCTTTTATCTAAGCCTCTTCAGGCTCAACCCAAGTAGTCTTTCACTTGCCTCTCTAAGAAAATACCCAAGTATTCTTTAATACAAAGTCTTTCCAAGCTTTCACCAGTTTCACAGAGAAATGGTTGAGGGTAAGATATCACACTAAACTAGCGTCTTATCAGACAAATATACAATAAAGCTCAAAAAAGTGTTACAAGAAGAATTTGTTCAAGATTATAGATTGAGAGAAGGGAAAATTTGGTACGAGTTTTGTCATATTGACAATGATCTTCTCTTCTATTTATAGAATTCTCTCAAAGTGTCTATTATGAGAGCTTTTGGAGACGCCCTTCGTCTGGCGTTGTAAAAAGAAGAAAATAGTCGTCAGAGCATTAAATGCTACATTTAATGCTTTTCACCAACCAATCACTCTGATAAGATAAAGCAGTTTGCTTATCTAGCCTTTCTTGTACTCAATCTTCTTGTAGTGGACATATTTTGCTTTCTATACTGACATCTGTACATAAATTCCTTCTTTTAAGCATAAAATTAAACCTCTACAAAGATAAGTATGTAGATGTCTTCTTTTTTGAGAAGGTACGCAATTTCCAAAACTAAAAAGGTTCTCATGTAACAGAGCTTCTTGAATAAACAAGATGTTCAACATATGTATTGTCTGAAAAGGTTAGTTGGCATAACATCTTTAATTTATAAATAACGTGCAAGCAAACAATAGTGTAAACATGCAGCAAAAACGTATGATTAGACAATTAAGCATAAGAATGTTTGTTATTATGAAAATGAAGCGAGGGTCATAAATTTGTCCTTTGTCTTAACAATCTCCCCTTTTTTTATGATGACAAACAACTATGTTTTAAAAACGGATCTTGTTACATGACTTAAGCTTTAACAGACTACATTTACCATGCAAGAGCTTAAAAGATATAAAAGATATATCAAAAGATGTTTTTCAAATGGAACTTTTAGAGAGACACAATATCATGCAATAAGCAATATCATGCAATTAAACAAGAGTTCGGATTCATCAAAAGAAGACTGGATAATCATAACTTCATAAAGTGATTGTAAAAATTGTAGACATATTGTTTGTAAATAAAGACAAAATAATAAAGATAAGATACGATAAGAGATACTCCCCCTGAGTTTGTGCTCCCCCTGTGTTCTCCTGTTGTTCTCCCCTCTTTGGCACCATCAATCTGAAGAATCAGACTCTGAAATAGGTGTGGATGATGAGCCTAGCTCCACTTTGAAGCGCTTGGCTAATTTTGTGAGCAGTGCTTCTACACGTTTTTGCTTTCTGCTTTCTCAAATAAGGGTAGCCTCTAGACGTTGAATAGTCTACTTCAGTTCGTTAACTTCTTGGCGAATGTTTGAAGGATTTTGAGCAGAGGCGGAGCCAATATCTTCTCCTTCAACTAGTTCTTCTACCAAACAGAGATTGAAGACATATGGAACAGGAGGACCGCAAAACCAAAAGTGACCAATAGACAGAAATACTTCAAAAGTGGTTCCATTGGTTGAAGAGAAAATATATGTTCACAGAGAGTTAAGGGTGAACTGGTTTGAGGGGAGTGGATCAGAAGAAAAAGGAGTACGAAAAACTTGCACCCAATGGTCTCTGGGGTGAATAGTTGTGTGATGGCTCAAAGTGTCCTTCTCCTCAGTAGACAGACCAGAAAAGTGCTTAAGAGCTTCAACATGGTCATGAAGCCTCTATCGATTTGCGCTCTATAGAATCTCCTTCCCTTTAACTGTGGTCAGCTATGCAGGGGAGAGAGCTCTTCTTCTAATCATGAGATGTCTGTTTAGGTCTCTTCTAAACTTTGGCTCTTTGCCTTTACCCATAGATAGATTTTGGCAATTGTATTTCTTTTGACAACAGATTCTGAAGGTCATCCATAGCTTAAGTAAAATCTTCATTCTTCCAGCCATTAGTCTTAGAGTTCCCATCTCAAGATCTGGACACCTTTTCTCACATATTGCTTTTTGGAGAATGATCTGCATTTTCTCATGAAGGAAGTTGTATATGACCCTTCCCAACTCCCAATCATCATCGCCAATTCTCCACTCTTCAAAATCGAGGCTGTCTTTAGGGCAGATGGCAAGAGGATAAGTTTTGACCTTCACATAACAGAACGGGTAGATGTAACATCTTGTTTTTTTAATGCATGATTAAGTGTTTTAATAACTAAAAAGTGGAAACTAAATATGTAAAGTAGATGATTAAAAGAAATAAATAAATTGTTGTTATGTATGGTTTGTTGTAATGATGATGGTTGTGTGTTGTTTGTTTGAAATTCGGGTTTGAATTTAGGAAACTTGAGATATATGCTTGAGCCAATGTGGGCGTGTTGTGAGTATGATTTTGGGTTTTGAGAGAAAAAACAGTTAAGTTAGGTCAACAATGGGATATGGGAAGTGGTTTGGTAAGATTTGAGCCTTAGTTGGGCAAAAGTCCATGTGAGAGCTCCGGAGGTCGAGTATATAAAAGACAGGAAGGGAGGATTTCCCTCATTCTCTCATTCTCTTTCTCTCTCATCTCTTCATTATCTCTCTATCTCTCTAGGATTTCTCAAGCTTGTGAGGTTGTAAGAGAGTTTTAAATTCAATTGAGTGGTTGTGGTGAGAAAAGACAGTATATTCTCAAGGAAGCTAAAAATTCAAATTCAGAGACTTTTAGAGGTAAGGGAAGCTTACTCTTGGTTGATTTTGTGTTTGTGGATGTTGATATGTTAATTTAATGCTTTGGAATCGGTTGATTTTGGTGAAAATCTTGTGTATGTGAGTTTTGACACAAAATGGGTTTTAAAAAGGGGGTAGAAAGGGGATTTGAGATTTGTGGATAAAATTGTTATGTAATTGGTTAGAAAAGTATTAGAAGTAGTTAAAATTGTTTTGTAATGCTTGTTGTCAATTGATTTGGTCAAAAATAGGTGTTAGTGTTTGATTTGTGAAGAAAACGATCAAAAATCACACCCAGCGATTTATAGCTCGCTTAGCGACGGAAATGTTCGCTTAGCGACAGATTTTGAGGTCGCTAGAAGCTATCGCTCACTCAGCGACGGAAATGCCCGCTGAGCGAGAGAAAATTAGAGTTTTCTCTACTTTCTTATTATTTTTGTTGGTTGTTGATGACTTTATTGACTCTTATGAATGTAAAATGTATATTTTAAGAAAATTGGATGTTCAAATGGTTTTCTAAACTAGTTTTTAGGGTTTTTCTTTATTATTATTTTTAAGGATTTATTTGATAAGTTGTAAGTGTCTCACTAAGCGAAACATATGTTCGTTGAGTGAGAATTCTACTTGAGACTTGGCTACTCTCTGGAATTAAGTTCGCTGAGCGAGACTTATACTCGCTAAGCGAGAACCTTCGAACAAGAAAGTGTGCTCCTTGTATGAAAGGCACTCGCTGAGCGAGCATATAGATCGCTGAGTGAGCATGTAATTCTGTTTTGTTGTGTGAGAATTTTCAAAAGGTATATGTTGCTTGGACAATGTTTTTCCTGTTGACCATGCAAGAGGCTGGTTTAGGCATGCATGGGGTTAATTTGTGGTTGATGGTGATTGTTGGACCACAGGTGGTGTTGAGTAGGCCTTGTGGTGATATGTTGATACATATATATATGATATGATGAATGATTGTGGTTGAGTTGATTTTTGTGGTGATACATGCATTTGAATACATATGTTGTTGGCTGAGGTTGTGTGGGCCTCAAGCCATTGTGGTGTGATGGTGTTATGTGTGTATGTATGTGTGTGTGTGTGTGTATGGTTATTGATGAATGATTGTGGTTGAGTTGATTTTGTGGTAATACATGCATTCAAATGCATATGTTGTTGGCTGAGGTTGTGTGGGCCTCAAGCCATTGTGGTGTGATAGTGTGATATATATATATGTGTGTGTGGTTATTAATGAATGATTGTGGTTGAGTTGTTGTTGTGGATCATGCATACATGCATATGTTATTGGCTGAGGTTGTGTAGGCCTCAAGCCGTGTATAGGTAGGCATATAAGGTGGATGGTGACCAGAGTTGGTACTCAGATGGGCCTCTAACCTAGTGGCTGGATAAGAAGTGGGATCTGAAAGCTGGGCCTAGGGGATAAGTGAATGGGTAATCCTGTAGGGGGCCAAGGCAATGCAAGCCTTATGTCGTAGTATACCACCACCCACATACACTTATCCTAACAACCATAAGCTTATCCAATTGATCAAAGTTTTGGCAATCCCTAAATGGTGCTTAGAAAGCTATGGTAGGGGATAAAGCCCGGTTGATCGCCCAAAAATGAAGAAATCTCTCAAGAGTCGTGTCATTCATACATTGACATATGGGGTTGACATCATGATGTGTTGTGTTTTGTTGTATGTAGACCCATTTCTTTGATGATTTGGATTTCATCTTGGTATGTAGATGATGTGAGAATATGAATTGTATATATTATGTTGGTTTTTGTTTTGTAAGCTTACCCTTGCCTTGTTTTGTTGTTGGTTGGATATCTTGTTGTTGTTGTTGTGTTACTGTGATGGTGATGATCACATCATTTTGGAGTGGGAGCAAAAGGTGAAGGTTCTACAGATCCGGCTTCCCACAGTTGAGGCATAGAGGTCTCCATGGTGATGGTAGAAGGTCCTTTTTGGGTGGAGCCCTCATGAAAGCTCTTTTCTTTTTGGTTTGATGTACATGTTGCATAATTGACTAGCTATAGGAGTATTGTTTTGTGTTTCTCCCTTAGTATTGTATATAAATGGGCTTGTATATAGTATTATTTCATATCTTGTATATGTTAGAGTAACATGTGGATTGACTATTATTAAGTATCTTTATATATATATATATATATATATATATAGGGGTTTGTTTGTAGTACTATGGCAACAGAGGGTCGTTACAGTAGATGATCTTTGGCTTGTAGTTGTATGTTCTGCACATGATCAATTACTCAGAATAGTTGCACTTGATGAGAAATGGGGAGATGTCGCAAAGGAGTTCCCTTTATCTCCAAACTTCGCAGCCTGGGATGCATTTGGTTCTAGTGGAAGGAAGGTAGATGAATATTGGTGCATCTGATTTCATGTTGTACCCTTCTTCCTAGATTTATGGAGTTATGTGCGGCTCATAAGAAAGAGCAGGGGATGCTTCTCCTTATTCAATCATCTTCTCAGAATACCCACGTCGCACCAATAAAGGCCATTCTTCCTCAACTATTGTCCTCCACTTCTTAGGGTTTTTGACTTTGCCCAGTTCATAGTTGATGAGAGCTTGAAGAATTTCTGGATCAAACAGCTCTAGAGGTTGATTTTCCTTGGATCCACCATCACTTCGTGATTCTTGATTTTCATATAGAGTTATGTCTCGTCGAAGTCATTTGGAAGGATGTGTCTTTGAGTGGTACAGATCAGGTAAGGCTTCGTCTATCATAAGTTTAGCCATACATCCAAATGATGAGTCTTCAGGCTGTGGCAAACAAAATGTGACAGTCCTTTTAGACTGTATATTACTAGATCTTGTCAGGATATCAGTCGTTAGACACTAAAGACTTGGGAGACGAAGGAACTTCCTATAGAAGGGATCTTGGCAATCTTCCTATAAAAGTAGTGATGATTTCTTCTTGATTAAACAGTTCATCTTCATCATGCTCTTCATGAACTATTTGCAAAGAGTGTTCAATAACTGATTAAAGCAGTGCCTCCTCAATCTACTCTTCCTCTTCTACAGCCAGTTTT
Source organism: Spatholobus suberectus (assembly GCA_004329165.1). Lineage (NCBI taxonomy): Eukaryota > Viridiplantae > Streptophyta > Magnoliopsida > Fabales > Fabaceae > Spatholobus > Spatholobus suberectus. The sequence goes on from CM014730.1 coordinate 22,752,253, forward strand.
TCCACTTTTTCTTTTCAGCTCGTTTAGACTGGGCTTTGGCTTGCGTAGCTTCATCTACTCTTGTTTTTGGTTGGCTGAGTTTTTGCAATATGTGTGACCTCCTAGTTTCATTTGCTAAAATAGACTCATCTGGAATAGCAAAAGGCGACACTTGTTTTTCATATATGGGTTCACAGATGGCTAGGTGCTTGGGTGTAAAGAGGTCTTTGATAAGGATGGCATCGTCTCGGTCAGGTTGAGGGGTAGGTTTAGGTTTCAGATGAATGGTGAGGGATTTTTATTTTGTGTGGGAAAAAGGGTTGATCTTATGTTTGTGGTTTTGCTTCTTGTTGGGATAGTCTTTTGATGGGTAGTTTGTGTTTGAAGGGTTTGGTTTGTTTAGGTTGTGTTTGAGGTTGTTGGGGTTTCATCTGTTAAGGATGTGGTTGAGGCTGTTGAGTAGGCTTAGAGCAAGCAGACGGATCAGTAAACGATCTCACTCTGAATGTGAGACCTACAGATTTATCAGCAGGTTCTTCCTTAATCATAGCCAGCTTTGGATGCTTGGCAACGTATCCAGGAAATAAATGAGTTATCCTTATCTTCCTGATGATGGATACATCTATCTCTAAGTCGTGCTTCTTCTTCTCCCATCCAGACTCATTCACACTAGTTATTCTAATAATTTCAATGAAAAGCATGGCGTAAGGAATGGGGTACCTTTGTTTTTCTTCGGAACTCTCTTTGGATTTGGCAAGGCATGATCTCCAATTTTCTAGAATTAGTGCTGGGAGGTTCACTTTTTGTCTTGTGAGCATCCTGTATAAGCAGAAATGGTCCTGCAAGGACACGTTGTCCTTCAACCCCTTGTAGGGAAGGATGATGTGCAGCAGAAGGTTATGGAGGAACCTTTTCATGTTAGAGGAATAAAGAAACTTCTTCAAAATGACCTTGTTGTTTGTTTGGGGTATAGGTCGCCCATGGAGAGCCAAGTCAACCGTTTCAGGGGTTATAACCCTTTCCCAGTCTTCAGCAAACAAGTCACCCTCTTCCTTGCGGCCAAACGTTGCTGCAATGGAGTCAGTAGAGATAATGATGACTTGGTTGTCAACGATCCTAGTAATGGTTCTGTTGACTTCAAACGCAAAGACCCAGAAGTATACATAAGGTGCATGATACCAATGGGTCTTTTTCTGTACGAAGGAATCTCACCCAACATTCCTGATGTGTCGTGTTAGAGGAAAGCTTTCATCTTCTAGCTTTTTCAGATTAATCCATTTTCCAGGAACGAAATTGTTCTTAGGGAACCTTTCCATAGGAGCAAGGTGTCTTAGCGCGGCCATGAGTGCAAGTTTTCTTTGAGCTGTGAGTGTTTAAGAGAGAGAGGGTAGTAGAGTATAGAGAATATGAGAGGTTAAGAGTTTCAGAAAAGGTAAAGGGAATAGGCAATTATTTTGAATATTTGAAGGATTGACAGTATTGAACGGACGTGCATTTAATATGACTTGATGGGGTAGAGAAAAGTTGCACACATTTTGGAGGTTATTGATAAATAATAATATATTAAAAGAATTAGACAATGGAATCAAATAAACAAAAACCTTTTCACATACTAAAGTACATGGGTTAGTAAGACAAAGTAAGTAAATAAAAATATAAGACGATAGAGCATAAGATGATAGACAAAAATGTTTATAAGACGATGCATACAAGACATTTTAATCATGCAAGACCCCTTTAAAATGTGCAATTTTTCTATTATGAAATTAAAATGTTCTTCAAGTAAAGCCTTTGTAAAGATATTAGCCTATTGATGATCTGTATCAATGAACTTAATGTCAAAAATACCTTTTTGAACATAGTCACATATAAAATGATGTCTTATTTATATATGCTTTGCCTTAGAATGCTTAATGGGATTTTTAGCCAAATTGATTGCAATGGTATTGTCACATATCATTGGAATGTTATGCTCAAAACTAGAGTAATCTTCAAGTTGATACTTTACCCATAGAAGTTGTGAATAGCAACTGGCAGCTGCTTCAGCAGTTGATAGAGCAATTGAGTTTTGCTTTCTACTAGTCCAGGATGAAATGACATCCACCATTTGTACTTTTGCTTTCAATTTTGTCACCAGCACAGTCTGTATCACAGTATCCTACTAACGTAAAATCTTTATTTTTCTCATAGAACAAACTTCGTTTAAAGGTACCAACTAGATATCTAAAGACCCCTTTAACAGCTTTCAAGTGTGATTCCCTAAGACCAGACTAAAATCTAGCTAATAAACAGACACTACGCATTATATCTAGTCTACTAGCAGTTAAATAGAGAAGTGAGTCAATCATACCTTTGTAGAAGGTCTGGTTTATGGGTTTACCTGATTCGTCCTTTGTCATGACAACAGATTGATGCATAGGTGTTGTAACGACCCTCTGTCGCTACAGTATTCTATACAATCCCATACATTATTAAGATATTCAATAATAAATAATCAACATGCTATATATAAAATATACGTATAAGATATAAAATAATACAATATACAGGCCCAAAAATACAAAACCACGGGAGATACAAAAACAAAACTCCCTACAGCTGGTCAACTATACAATACATACATCAAAACCTAAAGAGAAATGAGCTTCTAGAAAAGCTCCACCCAAGAAGGGCCTTCAACCTCTCATGTTGGGACATCCATTATCAACTGTGAGATATAAGATTTGCTAGAGTCTCTCCTTTTACTCCCACGACAAAATGTCGTGATCATCACAATCACAGCAACACCCATAACCACAACCAGCAACAACAGCAAGGCATAACAAAACATAACAAAACAGGGGTAAGCTTACAAATCAAAAACCAACATACAAAATACAACTCATATCATTAAACCATTAACATACTCATTTGGAATCCCATGCAACAAGAAATAGGTTTACATACATCACAACACAACATGTCATGCTTTCAACCCTTACACATTAATGTATGAATGACACGACTCTCGCGAGATTTCTACATTTCGGGTCATCAGTCAGATCTTATCCCCTATCATGGCCTTCTTAGCACCACTCAGGGATTACCAAAACTCTGATCAATAGATAAGCTTATGGTTGTTAGGATAAGTGAATGTGGGTGGTGGTATATCGCGACACAAGGCCTACACTACCTTGGCCCCCTACGGGATTACCCATCCACTCATCCCTTAAGCCAAGCTTTCAGACCCCACTTCTTATCTAGGCACTAGGTTGGAGGCCCGTCTGAGTCGTAGCTCTGTTCACCCCCAACTTCCATGCCTACCAGCATACGGCATAAAGCCTATACAAGCTCAGCCAACAACATATGCATGTATGCATAAGCCACAACAAGAACAACAACTCAACCACAATCATTCATCAATATCCATATATATATCACATCATCACACCACGTGGCCTACTCAGCATTGTAACAGCCCAATTTCCAAGTACTAGAAATAACCCACGAGGTAGCTTTTAGTAGAACCCTTCTCATATGTTATTAGACAAAAGATGTCTTAAGAATTATTGTTATTATATTTCTTATTATTATTATTATTATTATTATTGTGTTGTGTTGTTGTTATTATATTTATTGTTATTATTATTATTGTTGTTGTTGTTGTTACTATTATTATTATTATTATTCTTATTATTATTATTGTTATTAATACCATAGTATTATAAATTAGTAGGAATATTATCATACAACCCAAAAGAGCATCTAGGGCCCAATAGGGGACTAAAGCCCACTAAGCCACATACCCACCCACATGTTATAAGAAGGGAATAGAGAAGGAGGGTTAGGTTTAACCGTCACAAAATAGAGGAAGAAAAAAAGTTAGAGAGAATGAGGAAAAGAAGAGAAGAAGAAGAGGAAGAGAAGGAGGAAGAATAGAAACCGGAGAATCCAAACTCTAGAATTCAACTTTGCATGTCCACAAAGGTGAGTGCTCTCCCCCATATTCTTCCTTGTCTTTTATGTTGTTATTTTTCATCTATTTACCTTTTCTCCCACCTTATGCGTAAGATTAGGGATTTGATGGGTTTTGAAGGAATTGTGAGGAAGTAAGGAATTCATAGATTAGATAGTCTTTTGGCGACTTTTCTTCAAAAATTGGATTTCTCTTTCACGCTGGGCGCGTGGACCCGTTGGGTGGGTTGGGTCTTGAAGCAGACCTGCTGGGCGGGGTGCGATACCCGCTAGGCGGGTTGGGTTCCGGCGCGAACTCGCTGGGCGGGTTCGATGGACCGCTGGGCGGGTTGGGTTCCGGTGCGAACTCGCTAGGCGGGTTCGCAGGACCGCTGGGCAGATACGACTTTTGCTATTACGTTTCTTGTGTTTGTGAACTCCTTTTGGCAGTGTTTAACTCATTGTTATTTGTTTTTTTATGTCTTGTTGAGTTTATATTGTATGGTTGTTATTTACCTTAAAAAATGAATGTGACATGAAATTGTGTCTATGATTCATGATAAAAGTCTATGAAAGTTGTGAGCATTATATGTGACCATGCATCATAACATTTGAGTTATGTGATGAGGAAAGTATGTAGGAATCTGGCTGGTGGAGGTCGTGATGGGTTATTTAACCTTAGCCTTGGGGGTTATCCGGTTGGGAAAACTCCAATGGTCCATGCTGATCCCATGGAGCCGGGGCGTACTGGCAAAACTGGGTAACCCTGACTAGTCACCGAGGGATATCATGCTAGTTGAGGGTGCGAAAGCCGAAGACATCGGTACCGATGACGCTTCTTATGGCCTGCATTTACTCCTAGTCTACTTTCCGAAAAGTTTAGGTTGGTACCACATGTGCATGAGTAGTGGTTTAGGAACATAGCACGCATATGTATCTTGTTATAGTGTGATATGTTAGAATGTGCTATGTTGTAATTATGTGAATTCTATGTGACCCTATTTATGTGAATTCTATGTAAGAATGCAATTGTGCCTTGTGATGAAATGTTAAAGTTGTGGACATGTGATCATATCTTGCACGAGTGTCGTTCCTGTTTGATAAAACAAAACGAGGTATATGTCTAGTTACTAGACAAAGAATGTGAAACAATTATATGCTTGTAATTGGAATTGTGTTTGCTACCTTAAGGATAATTGAGAGGCTAGACCTTAGGATAGTGTTATGAGAGTTCTAGTTGGATAATAATAGTTGTGAATAAGATAGAGGAAGGGTGAATTCCCTCATGGCGTAATAGAAAGGTATAAGACAAGTAAGAGAGAGAATGAAATAAGAGTATTTTAGGATGTCTGTAACCTTAGACTTGACCCTAGGGGACAGCTTTGAATATTAAAAGGAAGAAGAGTAAATTCTAAAGAGGGTTTTGGGTAAGAAAGTATAAATAATGAGGATGAGTTCTTAAGTTATAAGATAGTAAACCAATATAATAGTTATGAGAATGAGAGAGCAATTAACAGGGAGTATTGACTGTTGAAAGGTGTAGACTCAACCATAAGTATGGATAATTATGAGAAACCCAATGAGGCTAAAGCCATGAGAGATAAGTAATGAAGCTTGTCCGAATAGAAGAGTCTAACCCAGCCGTAGAGTCCTTAGAGCACTCACTGAGACATTATGTCTCATTCCCTTAAGTTTTCCCTTTTTCAGGATACAGGTGAAGACACGCGTAGATGGAGCTTGGAGTCACGTGCAAGAAAACGTAGTCTAGTTTATATTATGTTTTTGTATTCTTGTTTATATTTTGTACGATACCTTCAGGTGATAGATGAGTTATATTTGGCATGTATGTTTTTTTTATTGTATTGTTCGTATATAATATTCAATTATATTTATGAGTAGTATTTGTATGTTGTTTCTACCTTTCTCAGTTTGTTTTTTTAAAATCTAGACCTAGTTACGGTAATGCCCCTTAGGGTGTTACAAGCATCACCTATGGTCTGTAACACCCTAGAGGGTATTATTGTAACTAGGTCTAGATTTCTAAGAACAAAAAGGAAAGACTCAAAAACATAGAAACATGTTGAAGCAACTCTTAAATATAATTATATTCGTATAAGAATAATACAATAAAATACCATACATGCCTAATACAACTCATCTATCACCTAAAGGTGTCGTACAAAATATAAAGAATACAACAAAAAACACAATTACATAAACTAGGCTACGTCTTCTTGCACGTGACTCCAAGCTCTATCTGCACATGTCTTCACCTGTATCTTGAAAAAGGGGAAACTTAAGGGAGTGAGACATAATGTCTCAGTGAGTGCTCTAAAGGTTCTACGGCTAGGTTAGACTCTTCTACTCAAACAACCTTCATTACTTATCTCTCATGCCTTTAGCCTCACTAGGTCTCTCATAATTTTCCATACCTATAATTGAGTCTACGCCTTTCAACAGTCAATATTCCCTGTTAATTGCTCTCTCATTCTCACAACTATTATATTGGTTTACTATCTTATTCTTAACCTAAGAACTCATCCTCATTACTTATAGTTTCTTACCCAAAACCCTCTTTAGAATTTACTCTTCTTCCTTTTAATATTCAAAGCTGTCCTCTAGGGTCAAGTCTAAGGTTACAGACATCCTAAAATACTCTTATTTTATTCTTTCTTACTTGTCTTATACCTTTCTATTACGCCATGAGGGAATTTACCCTTTTTCTATCTTATTCACAACTATTATTATCCAACTAGAACCCTCATAACACTATCCTAAGGTCTAGCCTCTCACTTATCCTTAAGATAGCAAACACAATTCCAATTACAAGCATATAATTATTTCACATTCTTTGTCTAGTAACTAGACATATATCTCGTTTTGTTTTATCAAACAGGAACGACACACGTGCAGGATATGATCACATGTCCACAACTTTAACATTTCATCACAAGGCACAATTACATTTTTACATAGAATTCACAAAAATAAGGTCATACAGAATTCACATAATTACAACGTAGCATACTCCAACATATCACACTATAAATTAGCATGGACCATTGGAATTTTTCCAACCAGATAACCCCCAAGGCTAAGGTTAGACAACCCATCACAGCCTCCACCAACCAGATTCCTACATACTTTCCTCATCACATAACTCAAATGTTATGATGCATGGTCACATATAATGCTTACAACTTTTCATAGACTTTTATCATGAAACATGGATACAATTTCATATCACACTCATTTTTTTTAAGGTAAATAACAATCATACAATATAAAGTCAACAAGGCATAAAAAAACAAATAACAGTGAGTTAAACACTGCCAAAAGGAGTTCATAAACACAAAGAACGAAATAGCAAAAGTCGTATCCGCCCGGCGATCTAGGCGGGTTCGCACCGAAACCCAACCTGCCCAGCACGTGTTGCACCCGACCCAGCGGGTCCGCGTCAGGACCCAACCCGCCCAGCGGGTCCGCGCGCCCGACGTAAGCGTAGAGTCCAATTTTTCCCAAAAAGTCACCCAACGACTATCTACCCCGCTGAGCAGACACAAAGTACGAAATTTAACTTATTTATCCTATTGTCTTTGGTTCCTAAATACTCCAAAATAAATAATTAAATTCTTCATCACTTCTTCTACCTTGATAATTGGTCACTCTAATCTATAAATTCTTCATTCACTCACAATTCCCTCAAAATAGATGAAATCCCTAAACTTAGGCATAAGGAAGGGGAAAAGGTAAATAGATAAACAACACAACATAAAGGATAAGAAAGGACACGGGGGAGAACATTCACCTTTAAGGACATGCAAAGCTGAGTTATAGGGCTTGGATTCTCCGGTTTCTATTCCTCCTCTTTCTTTTCCTCTTCTTCTTCTTTCTTTTCTCCTCATTCTCTCTACCTTCTTTCTTCTTCTATTTTGTGACGGCTAAACCTAATTCTCCTTCTTTATTCCCTTCTTATAACATGCGGGTGGGTATGTGGCTTAGTGGGCTTTAGTCCCCCATTAGGCCCTAGATGCTCTTTTGGGTTCTATGATAATATTCTTACTAATTTATAATACAAAGGTATTAATACAATAATAATAATAATAACAACAACAACAACAACAATAATAATAACAATAAATATAATAACAACAACACAACACAATAATAATAATAATAAGAAGAAGAAGAAATATAATAACAATAACTCTTAAGACATCTTTTGTCTAATAACATATGGAAAGGTCCTACTAAGAGCGACCTCGTGGTTTATTTCTAGTACTTGAAATTTGGGGTGTTACATGGTCCAACAATCACCATTAACCTTATGCAGGCCCAATCCAGCCTCTTACATGGTCAAGAGATAAGGCATTATCCAAGCAACACATACCTCGTGAAAATTCTCACACAGCACTGGGACTTACATCCCCTGTGAAAAGTCTCACCACAACAACACAACATAACCAATGGAAGTAATAAAGAAAAACCAAGAGCTAGTTTAGAAAACCATATGAACATCCAATTATCTTAAAATATACATTTGACATCCATAGGAGTCAATAAAGTCATCAACAAACAACAACATTAATAATAAAGTAAAGAAAATCCTGTTTTTCTCTCGCTGAGCGCGAATTCCATCGCTAAGCGAGCTTTTCTGTCGCTAAGCGAATGACTTACAGAGAGTCATCTCGAAGCGAATGACTTCTAGAGAGTCATCAAGATCCGTCGCTAAGCGAGTGATAGACTTCGAGCAACCTTCAAGATCTGTCGTTAAATGACAGAATAAGTTGCTGGGCGCAAGTACGATCTTTTTGCTCGCAATTCCATGACCAACAACCATTTTTTACCAAATCAATCAACACCAAACATCACAAAAGAATTTTAACTACTTCTAATACCTTTCTAACCAATTACATAACAATGTTATCCACAAGTCAACAACAAATCTCAAATCCCCATTTAAAACCCATTCTACTGACAAAATCCACATCCATATAATATTCACAGAAATCAACCGATTCCAAAGCATTTAATCAACATATCAGTAGCCACAAGCACAAAATAAAGCAATAGTAAGCTTCCCTTACCTCTAAAGTCTCCGAATTTGAATTTAGGTTCTTTGAAGATTCAGTGTCTTGAGCCAAATTTTCCACAGATTTGTTCCTTCTCTCATCACAATCACTCAACTAAGTTTAAAACTCTTTTACAACCTCACAAGCTTGAGAAATTCTAAAGAGAGATAGAGAGAAAAGGAAGAGTTGAGAGAGAAAGAGAATAAGAGAATGGGGAAACTCTTCCCCCTCTCCTCCTTTTATACTTGACCTCTCGGAGTTCTCACACGGACTTTTGGCCAACTGAGGCCCAAATCTCTCCAAGCCACTCCCCTCATCTCGAAACTGGTTTAACTTAACTATTGTCTCTCAAAAGCCCAAAATCACACTCACAACACACCCACATTGGCTCAAGCACATATCTCAAGTTTCGTAAATTCAAACCAGAATTTCAAACATACAATACACAACTATCACCACATACCACGTACCATACATAACAACAATTCATTTATTTCTTTTAATCACCTAGATTACATATCAAATTTTCACTTTTTAGTTATTAAAACACTTAATCATGCATTAGGAAAAACAAGATGTTATAGGTGTACTCATAGGCTTTGAATTATTCATCTTATACTTTTAAAGTAGTTATTTGGTATATTTTTGTTGATGAATGTATATGCCTTCTTTCTGTTGTATAACTTACACACCAAGAAAGAACTTTAACTCACCCATCATGCTCATTTCAAACTCGCTTTGCATTAAGTCAGAGAAATCCTTGCACAAAGATTTATTAGTGGCTCCAAAAATTATATCATCTAAATATATTTGAACTATAATGAAATCTTTGTTGGATTCTTTTTTAAAAAGAATTGTGTCAACTTTGTCTCTCATAAAGCCATTTGCAATTAAAAAACTACTTAGTCTGTCACACCAGGCACGTGGTGCTTATTTAAGACCATATAAAGCATTTTTAAGTTTAAACACATGGTTTGTAAGGATTGGATCCTCAAAACTGGGAGGTTGTCTAACATAGACTTCTTCCTCAATAAATCCATTTAAAAAGGCATCTTTAACATCCATTTGAAAAAGCTTAATGCTTTTATGAGTAGCAAAGGCAAGCATGATTCTAATAGCTTTTAATCTAACTACAGGAGAAAAAGTTTCAGTAAAGTCAATATCTTCTTGTTAATTGTACCTTTGTGCTACTAACCTTGCTTTGTTTCTTATTACCTTTCTATTTTCATCAAGCTTGTTGCGAAATACCCATTTTGTTCCAATGATGCTTTTATGTTCTGGCTTAGGAACAAGAGCCCATACGTCATTTCTTGTAAATTGATGTAGTTCTTCTTCCATGGCTATAAACCAGTCATCGTCTGTGAATGCTTCTTCTATAGTTTTGGCTCGATTTCTAAAACTAGAGCACATGATGCTTGATTTATGAACGATGACCTTGTCTTGACTCCTTCTGTTCATTCTCCAATGATCTAATCTTTTGGATGGTATGTAACAAACTTCCAATCTTTGTGAGTTTGTTTCGTCTAATCATCAGTCTGTCGTTGTTATGGAGTGTCTTCTGATTGCTTGGCTTCATCTGATCTCATGAGGTCAAACGATCCTATCTACAAATCTACAAGATCATCTTCAAGATCTGATAATCTCCTATCAAGAGTTAGTGTATCATTGAATTTAACATGAATAGATTCTTCAACAATAGAAGTTCTAGAGTTAAACACTCTATACGCTTTTGATGTATCAAAATAACCTAGAAAAATACCTTTATCAACCTTAGAGTCAAATTTTCTTAATTGAGCTCTGTGACACCCTTTACCCCAAAGCTAATTATTAAATAATATTACGAAAATATAACATACTTTTCATTTGTAAAATAAAACGATAGTTTATAATCTTTTTCTTCACACGATAAAGGACATCACATGCACAACTCACATTTACTAAAGCTCCATAAGATGCTTTACTGATTAACCAAATGATGGTGGCCCATAGTTGACCATACAAGTTCAAATAAAATAAAATAAACCAATTTAAAGGTAAAACTATTAGTCTAAAGTTTAAAAGCTAAAATAATAAATAACTAAGACCCCGATATCACATTACTATCAGAGTTGACAAAACCGTAAAGAAACTGTAAAATAAACTGCAATGAGGCCAATGCCCCTACTCTAAGACTCCTCCTCAAGGTCTTGCTGAACATCACCTGTATATCACAAACACATACAGAAAACACCAGAAAACAAGGGGGTGAGATACATCTCACATCATGCTCAAAGTATGACAATGGAGACAGGTAGAATACACATCACATACATAATCAATTAACAGTAATTTGCAAAAAAACCAGAATGCACAAAAACATATGTAATGCAATACCTAGCTTCTACTCTTATGCACATGTGGTACCAACTTAAACTTGTCGGAAAGTAGACTAGGAGTAAATGCAGGCCATAAGAAGCGTCATCGGTACCGATGTCTTCGGCTTTCGCACCCTCAACTAGCATGATATCCCTCGGTGACTAGTCAGGGTTACCCAGTTTTGCCAGTACGCCCCGGCTCCATGGGATCAGCACGGACCATTGGAGTTTTCCCAACCGGATAACCCCCAAGGCTAAGGTTAAACAACCCATCACGGCCTCCACCAGCCAGATTCCTACATACTTTCCTCATCACATAACTCAAATGTTATGATGCATGGTCACATATAATGCTCACAACTTTCATAGACTTTTATCATGAATCATAGGCACAATTTCATGTCACATTCATTTTTTTAAGGTAAATAACAACCATACAATATAAACTCAACAAGACATAAAAAAACAAATAACAATGAGTTAAACACTGCCAAAAGGAGTTCACAAACACAAGGAACGTAATAGCGAAAGTCGTATCCGCTCGTTGTGCCAGCAGCGAATCCGCCTGGCGGGCTATATATTCCGCCAGGCGGGTCTGCGCCGCAACCAACCCGCCCAGCGGGTTGTGAACCCCGCCCAGCGTGTCCACGTCAGGACCCAACCCGCTCAGCGGATTGTTCATCCTGCCCGGCGCCAACGCGGAGTGTAGTTTTCAACGAAAGCTCGTCCAGCGGCTATTTAGTCCCGCCGGGCGGATCCAAGGTACAGATTTTAAAAAGACAATCCATGATAATCCATATAAATTAAACATAGAATTTTCATAAAGCATATTAATAATTTGAGGAAAATCGCATTCCCCTTTGCACGTATACAACCATATAATTCACAAACAATTGGGGTCTAGGACCAACCCCTCTACCCACGACCAAACCCATACCCATGAGCGAGATAACTCACTCTCTCCCTTACCTTGAAAGAGGCGATCTCTAGCAAGAGGATGCGAACGGTGCAATAGCGTCTTTCTAAGGTTCCTCACTTCTTGACTGCAAAGGCTCTGACGGCACGGTATCTCTAAGGAGGCACAAGCAAAAGAATAAGGAAGAAGGATTAGGTTTTCAAGAAACCTAAAGAATACTTAAAGCTAACTTTGAACCCATAAAACTAAGCCTAATAAAAGGGTTTTAAAACTTTTAAAAACACTCTAATTATAAAATCCCAGTTTAAAAGCCCAACATTTCTTTTTCTCAAAATATCATTTTATTAAAAACACAGCAAACGAATAATAATAATAATAATAATAATAATAATAATAATTAAAGGAAAACATTGGGGTGTTACAATCTCTAGTGTTGAGAATATAACATTCACATCCAAAAGGATGAAAGTATGAGATGTTGGGTCTTCTACCTCTCCACAATTCATAAGGAGTCTTATTATTAATAGTCTAATTAATATTTTGTTTTGAACATAATATGCTATATTTATAGCTTTTGCCCAAAAGTACTTAGGAATTGAGTTTTCACAAAGCATGGCTTTAGCCGTCTCTTGAAGAGTTTTATTTTTTCTTTCAACTACTCCTGTTGAGGTGTTCTCAGTGAAGAAAAGTTATGAAAATACCAATCTTTTCACAAAAAAACTTGAACTCAGTATTATCAAATTTAAGTTCATGGTCACTTCTAATTGTAGTTATACAAAAACCTTTTCCACGCTTACAAAATATTTCAAACATATTAAAGGACTCATGTTTGTGAGTTAGGAAGTAAACCCATATATATCTAGAATAATCATCTATAATAACAAATCCATACTTTTTGTCACCAAGACTAAGTTTTTGTAGGACCAAACAAATCCATATGTAATAATTCCAAAGGTTTCAAAGTGGAAACAACATGTTTAGATTTAAAAAAGGTTTTGATTTGTTTCACTTTTTGACATGTTTCACAAATATGATGAGTTTTCCAAGAAATCTCAAGCAATCTTTTACTGAACCCTTTTTATATAACTTTGAAATATGTTTCAAATTGATGTGCCTAAGCTTTTTATGCCAAATCCATCTTTCATCTTCTTTGATCATCAAGCATATGACATTTTGTTTGTTTAGATCTTAAATCTCAATCTTATAAAGATTATTATGCCTCTTAGTAGTGAAAAGAATAGATTCACCATTTCATCTGACTATGCAAGATTCCTTGTTAAAGGAAACGATGAACCCACTATCACAAAATTGACTTATTCTAAGTAGGTTGTACTTTAGACCTTCAACACATAGCACATTTTTTATAATAGGAAGAGATGGCTTACCCATTTTACCTATACCAGTAATTTTTCCTTTTCCATTTCCTCCAAAAGAAACAATTCCTTCTTGTGGTTGGAGGTCTAGGAACAAAGACCTTTCTCCCATCATATGACGTTAGCATCCACTGTCTAGGTACCAAAATGAATCTTTCTTTTTTTCAGTTAAGGATATCTGCAACAGGAATGATTTGATATTTTGGTACCCAAATACTCTTAGGTCCTTTTATGTTAGTCCCAATGGTCTTATTTGACTTTTGTTTTCTCTTGTATTGACACCTTTGAGATGTGTGTCTAGATTTTCCACAAAAGTTGCAAGAGGTTAAATAAGATTTAAAAGATGATGGTTTAGAATCCTTGTGTCTTTCAAAATCTGAGCTAGATTTGTCAAATGGAGGTCTTCTATGTTTCAAAATCAATTGCAGTTTTGACGACCCATCTCCAAATTTAGTCAGATCTTACTTTAGACTAATAACTTCCTTCTTCAATCTGTCGACCTCAAATAAAAGTATAGTCTTTTCAGGATCTGTGGCTTGACTTTTACGCATATTCTTCATATCTTTCATGAGTATTTCGTTTTCTAACATAGCTTCTTTGTATTTTTCTTTGTATTTCTTATACTCAAGGGAGATCATGTGAGAATTTGCAAGAAGGTTATCATAGGACATCTCTTCTTCATTATCAGACTCAGATTCATAACTATTAGACAAATATGAATTAGTCTTAGAGATCGATTTTACCATATTACTTCTTCAGTATTTGCCATAAGACAAACGTTGGCTTTTTTTTCGTCTGAGTTGCTACTACTGCTATCCAGATCTTTCCATATAGCTAAAAGATTCTTTTTCTTGTTCCTTTTTTTTATGTTCCACCATTTTTTAAACTTGGGACACTCAACCTTCATGTGTCCCACTTTTTTGCACTTGAAGCATATAATTTCATTGCTTTCTACTTGAGGTGGCTTAATGAATGTGTTGTCCTTTCTCCTAGATGAATGCTTAAATCTTCCTTTCTTCTTAAGCATGTAACGACCCAACTGTCACTACTAAATAACCCTACTAAACATACACCACATACACCTTATCAAGTGAATAAAAGCATAACATATCTGTATATAAGTCAAACATATCAATTGAGAGATCCATCTATCTCCCCTATCATCATCATGCATACACAACTATGGGATAACACCAGCCCATATCAAAGATATCAAAAAAATATATACATCATCGAGGAAGCAGGATACAAAACTCACTCCCTATAGCTGGTCAATCTGTACAATCTCATCAAAAGAATATAAAGAAACTAAACCATAACTAAAGCAACAAAACTTGGCTTTCCCAAGCCAACATCTCTAGCTCTCGGCTCCATCCTCAACTCTGAGTCGCCGGACCCACCGAAGCCTCGCCATCTGCTCCCACGCCATAAGACATGATCATCACAGGCAGATCAGTGCAACAGCAACAACAAGACAACCAACAATAACAAAACAGGACAAGGGCAAGCTTACTAAAACAATGGCATAACATATAATTATGGAGATCATCATCAATTCACAACATTCAATTATGGGTATATGACACACCATCATACATCTAGAGTTCTCAACTCAAGACTACACGTTACATCACAACCACTATAACTATGTCAATGCATGATGACACAACTCTCGAGAGATTTACAACATATCGAGCGATCAGCCAGGTCTCACCCCCTACTGTGGCCTATCTAAGCACCATTCAGGGATTGCCAAACTCTAATCTGCAGATAAGCTTAGTGGTTTGTCAGGATAAGTGTGTGTGGGTAGTGGCTTACCGCGACACAAGACTTGCATCACCTTGGCCTCCGGCGAAGTCGCCCATCCACTCATCCCCGAAGGCTCATCGTCAACTACCCCACGTCTCATCCAGCATTAGGTTGGAGGCCCATCTGAGTTCCAACTCTGGTCACCATCCAACTTATGTGCCTACCTGCACCACGGCATAAGATCCATCATCAGCTACCTCAGCCGCCACTATGCATGAATGCAGGTACTATACACCATCAACCACTCAACCACAACCAATAAACATACAACATATATATGTATATCAATACAACCAGTGGCAAAGAGGTCCATCGTCAGCTACCTCACACGGTCACTCAACATCTGTAACACCCCCACTTTAACTTACTTGTTTGTTTTTCTAATTATTCTATGATTAATTGTGAAAAATAAAATAGGAACCTCAAGGGTATGATTTTCATGAATATATTCATGTTAGCAAGTTCTATCTAGTTTATATTTTAATAATCTATTTAGATTAGGGCTCGAGAGCGATAAAACAATTGATTTATCCTTGAAAACTTGCATGATAGGATAAAATAGAAAAAATTATCTAGAGTGGTTTAAAAGTTATTTTTAAATCATAATTATATTCAAAATATTTAATAATAATTTTATAAATTTTTTCGGATTTTTTTGAGACAGTTTTTGGGAAATGATCAATAAACCTTTAGCCGACTGTGAGAGTCAGCAGGAAACTTTTTGACCTCAAAAAATTTTAAAAATTTTATATTGAATATATTTTAATTATACCAATATTATTTTGATGGGAAAATGGTGAAAAAACTAAAAATATAATTATTTGATAAAAACTTGATTTATTAGCTTAATAAATGTCCTTTTAGTGAAACATTTGCTATAAATAATATATATATGACAAAAATACGAAAAAAAAAATTAGACTCATAAAAATATATATATGAATCCATGGTCTGATCAGAGTTAATTAAAACTAACGCAATAATTTAATCTAATATTTTACCATAAACTAATATTTTACCACATTTACCATTACTATCACATGGGTGAATTTCAAGTCAACAAAAGCAGCCCTTATTTATTCCCTTTTGCACCATTTTTCACGCTGGTTTTAGGCTGGTAGTTGGGGCAGTTTAGTTTCAATAAATTCTAATAGGATTAGTGGAAAAAAATTAAACCAAAATTTTACCAATTTTGTCCTATAAATAGAACCCTTGAACCACTTCAATATTGCTCCCTTTCCTTCACAAATCTGAAGCTCTCTCTGCCCTCCCAGCTGCTGAATACGTAGAGCTCTCTCTTCTCCCCAAACTCTTGCATTTTTTTTTCTCACCATTAAAAGGCTTCCACAAAGTTTAAGTCCCTAAACCTCCAAACCAACCCTCCTCTCCTAATCTTCTACCAACAAGCCTTGTTTAGAGGTACGGGAGAATGAGGTTTAAGTCTCTAACTTTTGTTTCTTAATAGGTGTGTGTGTGGGTTTTCCCTTAAACCCAATTAGTATATTAATCCTACTACTACTACTACTACTACTATATAATTATTTATATTCTTGTCATTTAAATTATTGCTTTATTATTATGTCATTTACTTTAATGTCATTTATTTTCTTGTCTTATTATTATTTCGATTATGTTGCAATTTATTTTTATTTTATGCTTTATTTATATTTTTGCCCATTTACATTATGTCATTTACTTTATTGTTTAAGTTCTTGCTCTTTAAATTTTTTGCTTTACTTATTGTCATTTAAATTTTCGCCCATTTAAATTATTGCCATTTATTTTATTGTTAAAATTTTTATTGCTATTCTATTGTTATTTACTTAAGTTTCACTTTATTGTTATTTTAATTATTGTCATTTATTTTGATGTTACTTTCATTATTATTTGGCATTATATTATAACTTAAATATCCTATTATGAATAGCTATTATGGGCTTATTTTCGTGCAAAAATAGCTATTTTCTAAAAAACCCAAATTTAAGCTTCAAGATCACTTAGAGAAAAAAAATTTGGAGTCTATTTTCTCCTCACAAGGCTCTCGGCGATATTCAAAGAAAAGGGAAAGAAATAATTTTTTTATGTCAATTAACTTATTAGAATGGGTTAGATGGTTGAAAAATAATAAATAAGTGAAAAAAATCAATTTTTGACCACATAGAAAATGAACTCAATTTCAAAAAAAAAGAAAAAACAATAAATTAGGCTTTTTCTACAAAGGGCATTCGGCCCATTAAAGAAATAAATCAATGAAGAAGATGAATCTTTCATTTAGATTTAACATTTTGATAAATACTTGAATTGATAAAAATTGGTAAGAATATATCCTAAGGAAAGTTAAAGAAAATGTTTTCTTGAAAAAAAGCAAGCTCTATTAAGTTTTTAGAAATAGAGTTTAGACTTCAGGCCCAAATTTGGAAAAGTTTTTGGGATAAAAACCTTATTAGACAATTTTAAATTGTTATCATTAAACTACTATTTTGAACAAATTATGGCTAGTGTGAAAATAATAAATAACATCAACAAAGGTTTTAATAAAATTGTGCGTCTTCTTGAAATTAGAAGTGCTGGTTCCTATAAGATGAATAATTCGAATTTTAGTAAAAAGGAAATAACTGAAGAGAAACTCTAAGTATGCTCTGTGGTTGCAGCATAGTCTGACCTTCCACATCAGAAAAGAATTTCTCTTAAAATTTTACGCCCTAGTCATAATTGTAGACGAAAGTTTTTCTCTTTAAAATAGTTTGATTTGAAAAGATAGAAAAGGATAACGACAAATCAAAATAATTAAAATAAGAATCGCAATAAATGTATAAACGTGTAAGAATGAATATGCATGATGCTTTGGTTATTGATATTTCCTTCTCTGTGATGTTCATATTGAATTGTTTCTAAGTTCTATGAAAATGTGATGGATGAATGACATCTCTGTAATGAGTAACTTTGGAACTCTGCTGGATTATCCAGAGAGTATGTCTTGAAACTTAGAAAGCAAAGTCATAGGAAAACCCCGATTGAGTTAGGACCATGTTGAGAAGCATGAGTGCCTGTGCCTGGGAAGTCACAGTTTGGTACACTGCGGGATGAAAGGCAGGGACCATTGTTCAGGTCTTGAGGGTAAAGGTGCTGAGTTGTGAACATCCCAATGGCCAGATTAGCACCCTAGGCCGGGGTAAATCACGTAAACCGACTCGGTAACCCTGACGCCTGCTCAGCATCACCATGATTGCTGTAGTGTATATCCCTAATGGGCGTGTGGCCCTTTCCTCAAGGATGATGATTACGACATGGATGTCTGTACCTTGTGAGGGATTATACGAACTCCCAATGATTCCTGATGGTTAAAGTAAAACATTAGAGATTGGTATGGATCCATACGTCTGGTAAAGGTTGAGATTGAGTCGTAATAACGTAGGTCAGACCTTAGGATTTCCCATGATTGCTTGTTTAAATTATTGTTTGTAGCCTATTAAGAAACGAATGAGGCTTTTATAAAAACCTCACTCCTTTCTTGTTTGTTTTTTTCATATACGATCGTGGCACAAGCAGATGGACTCTAAGGACTGGCAATGACGACTACTCTACGTATGACTTTTGTAGATTTTATAGGATGGGCTAGCCTAGTATAGACCTATACTGCTCTGACATAGGTCATTTTTGTTGTATAGCTATGGGCGGGTATTTAGGCTTCTTTTGATGTATTTCTTTTATGTGCTTTTGACGTATATATTGATATCTGACCTTGTACAAAGGCTTGATGCACATATATATATATGATGATGTTTACTTCACAAGTTCTCTATTTAATGTCTCTTGGAATTACTAAACATTTGCGAAAAATAAGTACGTATTAGTTTTAAATCAAGCCGACGTTCTAATAAACGGATCAAGAAATAATAAAATAAAATGTATGTCTTATTATAGTGGGTGTTACAACATCCATCAACACCATACCCGCCCCAAACCAGTCTCAATGATAATTAACAGGTAAGGCCCTATCTAAGTAGCCCAACCCGTGAGGAACAATATCATATATAACAAGCGGAAGTCCTATCTAAGCAACCTTCCACCTCAATGACATATCCAACAATCAATTCATAATTTAAAACCAAGACCCTCTTTGAAAACCATTTGGAAGATAGGTAACTCTGGAAATTTACAAAAACCTTTGGAACAATTCGCTTCTTTAATTTAAAGAAAGTTATATCCCAACTGGACAACTCTCCATCATTCTCAAATAGAGCTTTTGAAAATGTATAAAACTCTTTTTATATATGCATATACAAAATACTTCACGTTTTGAAATGAAAATTGTGAAATCTTAAATGGTACATTCAGTTCTGAAATAACAGATTATGTACTGTAGTAACAGATTATATTCGTTTAGTAAAAATGCATCAGATTTCATTTTTTAGCAGGGATAATCAATTATGGGTTTCCATAATCGATTATTTTCGAACCAAAACCAGAAGAAACTTTTCTGAAACCCACATAATTGATTATCAGAATCCATAATTGATTATTGCCAAGCCAAATTCACGAAAACTGATTTTGGAGCTCCAGATAATCGATTATCAACTTCCATAATCGATTATCTGTGACAGGATTACGAAAAAAAATGATTTTCTGCAGCAAAAACTCAAACTTTCATCCCCCAAACTCAAATTCTCGAATCAATGGGGTTCTAATATCATCAATCCACCCCAACCAAGCTTATATACAACAGATTACACCACAAATTCAACATTTCATTACATAACTCATGGATTTCTCCTCAAAATTTAGATTTTTCCCTCAAAACCCATTTTCATTCAAAATCTCACCACAACCATCATATAATCCGAATTTGGACCAACCCAAAGTGATAATCACACACAATCATGTTCATACATCACAAATCTAGCAAGAGTAAGCTTCCCTTACCTCTTGGAGCTTCCGAATCCAAGCTTGGGGAAGGGAAAACGTGAGATATGCAAAACCTTGAGCCAAACTCTATGAAAGCAAGGCAATAATAGCCCTCCAACACCTAGAAATAGGATTCCTCACTAGATTTAGGTCTCACACTTTAAGAATCTCGGTAAGGATTAGAGAAAATTTGAGAGAATGAGAAAAGAGATTGAGAGAGAGACGGGAGAATGAGAGGTTTATAAGAGGAAAAGGGGGTTTTAGTCAATTTAAAACTTTCCCTGGGCCTCAAAAGGCTTTGGGCTTACTAAAGCTCATGGTCCATCGATTCACTCTCCAAACTCACGACTGGCTCTACTCTACTACTTTCCCCTCAAACTCAAACAACACCAACAACACTCTTAATTTGGCTCAAGCACATTTGTCTCAGTCCCCTAAACTAAGATAGGAATTCCAAATCAACAACATAAAACTAACACCACACAACCACAATCAACAACAATCTATTTATCTATTTGTTTTAAACACCATAATCATATATTAATTTTCACTTTTAGTTATTAAACCACTAAATCATACATTAAGAAAATCACAGCGTTACAAAGCATATTTTTGAATTTTTTAGTCATGAGAGAGATCTCATCATTTGAATTTTTTGATTCATCAGACTGAACCTTTAGGGCTTTGTCCTTGATTTTCATCACTGTCTTTTCTTCTACTTTTCGACTAGTTTCACCAACCTTTAAAGCTATAGAGTCATTGCTTTTGATTTTATCTATTTTAAAGAGATGGACCTCATGAACTCTTAGAGCTCCCAATAGCTCATCAATTGTTAAAGTCTTCATGTCTCTAGCTTCAGCTATAACTGTAGCTTTGGGTTCCCATACCTTTAGAAGACTATCCAAAATCTTGAGATTGTTTTGAGCTTTAGTAAATTTAACACCAAGACTTTGTAGGCCATTAAGAATTGTTTGAAATCTCCCAAACATCTCATTAATGGTTTCTATCTCCTTCATGGTGAACATTTCATAATGTCTTTCATGAGTTGCTGCTCTTCTCAGACGAACATGTTTAGTACCTTCATGTGTTATACGAATAGCATCCCACATCTACTTTATTGATTTATAGCTATAAAATTTGTTATCTTCGATTTTCGATAAAGCACAAGTTATAATATACCTAGCTTTTGCATTTTGTTGGAGCATGTTGAAGTCGTCTTGGTTGTATTTGCTTTCAAGCTTTGTCACAATGAGATCTCTATGAGTGATGATTCTTCAAACGTTGTAATGAGTGGGTTTGATGTAATCTCCATTCTATCTCTCCAATAGGCATAATCTTCTTCATTGAAGGCTAGAGACCTTGGCAAGGAGGCTTCTTCTGGGTTGAACTATCCTTCAAGGTTTGCCATAAGAATCTTTTCCTCTATCACTTGTTAAGGTGCTCAACCCTAAAAGGTTGAGCTTTAACACCAAACTGTAAACCACAAGAACAACACGAGAAGAGGGGTTGAATTGTTTTGTTTAAAATGTTTTGTAAAACCTTTTCAAAGATATATTTCATTTGAATGATACAAGATATATATTTTTAAAAGAAGATTTGTGAAAACAAGAAGAGGTTGTAAACGAGAAAAACACAAAGTTTTATACTGGTTCGTCTTACCCCAGAGATTATGTTTAGTTCTTGGTATACTACCAAGTCCCACTATAACTTAGTCAAAGTTACGAATATTCTTTTATCCAAGCCTCTTCAGGCTCAACCCAAGTAGTCTTTCACTTGCCTCTCCAAGAAAATACCCAAGTATTCTTTGATACAAAGCTTTTTTAAGCTTCCACCAATTTTATAAAGAAATGGTTGAAGGTAAGATATCATACTAAACTAGCGTCTTATCAGATAAATATACAATGAAGCTTAAGAAAGTGTTACAAGAAGAATTTGTTCAAGATACAGATTAAGAGAAAGGAAAGTTTAGTAAGAGTTCCATCATATTGACAATGATCTTTTCTTCTATTTATATAGTTCCCCCAAAGTGTCTATTGTGAGAGCTTTTGGAAACACTCTTCGTTTGGCATTGTAAAAAGAAGAAAATAGTCATTGGAGCATTAAATGACGCATTTAATGCTATTCACCAACCGGTCACTCTGATAAGATAAAGCAGTTTGCTTATCTAGCCTTTCTCGTACTCAATTTCTTGCAGTGGACATATTTTGCTTTCCGTATTGACATATGTACATAAATTCCTTCTTTTAAGCATAAACCTTTACAAAGATAAGTATGTAGATGTCTTCTTTTTTGAGAAGGTATGCGATTTCCAAAACAAAAAAGGTTCTCGTGTAACATAGCTTCTTGAATAAACAAGATGTTCAACATATGTATCATCTGAAAGGGTTAGTTAGCATAACATCTTTAATTTATAAATAACACATGAGTAGATGATAGTGAAAACATGCATTAAAAATGTGTGATCAGACGATTAAGTATAAGACTATTTGTTGTTATCAAAATGAAGCGAGGGTCATAAATTCGTCCTTTGTCTTAACAAATTTGAACTAATGTAGAAAGGTGCAATTTCTACACATAGAAATTGACTTTCTACATCGGTTAAGACTATAACTGCATCGGTTATAGCTTGAACTGATGTAGAAAATGACACTTTTCTACATCAGTTTAAGTTTGCACCAATGTAGAAAGTGCTTTTTACGTCGGTTCAAAGTCTGAAGTAAAAAAGTCCTACTTTCTACATCAGCTGGATTTACATCGGTTCAAGAATCGATGTAGAATCCCTCAAATAACCATTGTGAACAACCTCCACTATAGTAGTGTTTCCACCAAACCCTTATTTCTTTATTGGACTCAACTAGCTGAGGTAGCCCTTCCCCTTTGGGCACCATTTTTGTGCCAACTTCATTCATTTCCTTCACCTTCTACGTCATTTTATTGGATTCTTAGCTCTATACTTTCACTTTCTCCTCTTTCTCTTTGCCAATGTAAGTTCATTTCCTTCTTTCCTTCCTCCTAAGTGGCATGAAATCTTCTTCTCATCTCTTCTTCATTTTATTTTCAAACTCATGATCTTGGGTTCAAAATGATAGGTTTTGTGTTGTGTTGGTGAAATGGTGGATCATTTAAAGATTCTTAAAGAAAGGCTTGATCTTTGCTTGAATCTTTGGTAAGGGGAGCTAAAAGACACTAGTCCATGGAGGGTTGTGGACTTTTGTTTGTGTAATTGTGTGAATATTTGCTTGGTGAACTCTTTTCCTAAGAGTTTTGACCTATAAGCTTTGTTGTTGGCAAAATATGCCTTCTTGATGCATAAAGTTTGATTCTTTGTGATTTTGGCTCTTGATCCACATGAATATGTTTCATGATGATATATTGGTTGTTTTAATATGCTTATATTGATACATTTGGGCATATGTTGAAATAGTGATGTTCTATTGTTATTTGGATTAAAAGCTTCAAGGTTTACATTTGCCATAAAACTTAAGAACAAAAAGTGGAACCTTGATTTGTAATGAGGATTGTGTGGCTCTATAAAGAGAAGAATAAAATAGATTTTTATTTTGTAAGTTATTAAAAGAGTTAGAACACTTAAATCAAGTGACAAGTAAAGTTAGTTGGAGTTTTAACCTAAAAGAGTGCCTAAAAATTTGATTTTTAGTAAAATAGTGACAAATAAAATTTTTATAAGCCATAATATAGGGAGATTAAATATTTGTAAGTGATTAAAAGTCATTATTAACAAAATATTAGGCTTAGGAAAAAATTTGGAATAAAAAGAAGTAATTATAGACTAATTTTAAAGCCTAAAAAATTAGAACTCTATAATTTTAATTCAAAATATGAAAATTTAGTAAATATAATCTATTTAGGTCTAAATTTGAAGAGAAATAATTTTTGGGACTTAAAACAAGTTAAATACTAGTAAATTGGTAAATTAGTTGTAGGGGATTGGGGTAACTTGCAAGAGGTCATGTGTTCTAACCTTGGAGCGTCATTATACATGCAAAAAAACTAGTAAAAAATAGTGAACTGAGGGGTAAAGTGGTAAATTTACTGCTAAAATGCTTATAAAATTTATAGAATCACATATTATGTAATAATAACATATTTAAGAATTTCTATGAAAGATTCAAGTTAAAAAGACTTGTAAATCTCTTGAAATAGAATTTTGAAGTTAAGTAAATTTTGAATAGTTTATCTTTATTTATGGCTATTAGTGATTTTGTTAATTGTATTGATCATGTTTTGTGGTAATTATATTTAGGTTGTTTTGTAGCCATAGTTGTTCAACCCAAGAATCATTTTTAAAAATGAATTTCAAAATAAACAAACCCAATCAATATTGTCCAAGTAGGAGAATGTTAGAATTTTCTTTCTTTGGTCTTTTATTAATTAGTGTTTTTTTTTCTGTTTCATTAAAATATGAGTTGGATGTATGATAATATATTTTTCCTGTGAGCCCAATTTTATTAAGTGATCTAATTTGGGTTTTGAAAATCACCATGTGTTCATATGTTTATTGGGTCAAGCCCAGTATACAAGTGTACTAATTTTGTGTGTATAGGGCCTAATACCCATGTTGGATGGACATTAGGTTACCCATTTATTTAAAGGAGGGTAGGTTCCCCACTTGACTCCAATACTCTCTAACAGATCATTGCTTTATCTAAGAGTTGGTTTGTGAAAAAGGGGAGATCGTGAATCTTGTTCCTAAAGTTTACGTTTGTGTACGCGCTTCTAAGAATCAATTGATTACCCTAAGGATGTCTTCAAGAGGTATGCAATTTTTTGAATAATTGATAGTTATTTTTTGGTGTTCTAAATCCTAATGTAAACCCTGTTAATTCCTACATCTCTCTCAAGTTCTCTCATATCTACATTTCTTCTCTAATTCTAGGGTTTGTTTATTTTGATTTGTCCATTAGAAGCTCGATTATCCTGATTTGTGTTTCGATTTTGATTTCATTGATTTGTATTTTGATTTTGATTTCATTGATTTATGTTTTTTAAGCATTTGAACACTAATCATTAAAGCGTTTCATTTCCTCTTACAGAGTGTTGTTGCAAATCACCATTGATGCTTTCTTGTGCTTTAGTAGATAAGGTAAGAACTATCTCACTTGTATTTTATTTTCCCCTTGTTGATAGATATCATTAACCTTACTGTTTGCGAATATATATGAAATCAAAGTTGAATTTGTATAGTATTTGTAATTATCCCCTTTTCAAATTGTGATTATGAGAGCATTATTATAAGATTTGCATAGAAAAAAAGGCTTGGTAATGTTAGATATGTGATATTCTAGATATAGATTTTGATACGAGATGATTTTGGCATTTGGTCCTTCTTTCTTCTTTTATTTGGCTTTGTTGATCAACTGATTTAGTTGTTACCATACAAGTATAGAGATTTAATGTTAGATTTATGCAAGAATCACTTAGCAATAGGCCCTAATCAATGCATGGAATCTTTTTTAGCTTTTATGATTAACAAATTATAAGTAGCCGATTATTTATTTGTTTGTTTGCAATGAAATTGTATCCTTCATAAATGAAGCGACACCCTTTTTTGGGGAAGAAATCATAGGCCATGTGTCCATTAATTTTAACAAAATATTTTTTTATTGCAAGTTTCTTAGTTGATCTTCTATGATCAATTCATAAATATTGCTTTACAATTTGCTTCACAGTGCTTTCTGTTGGTCATCATCTAATCATGTATTTATTTATTTTCTTTTATTTTTCTTGTTTTGAATTGTTCCTTCCAACTGAATATTATTATTATTATTATTATTATTAATGATAAGGGTTTTAGGGTCCATTGAAGGTACTAGCAACCTAATTAAATGTTGTTACCAGCTTATAATGATAATAATGTGTTTAAATATGGCTATGGTTGGATTATGTAATCAAGCAGCATATATATGACACCACGAAATACCAAAGTTCATATCATAGCATCATCCTTGAGAGTCAACGTCTCAACAGCTCACACTCTACGAGACTTCACTCGATGACTATACTCAACTTCCTCGTTGGTTAGAACCCTTTGTAGATAGCTCTTTTCGAGACATAGACAACCAGCTCTGATACCACTTTGTAATGCCTTGCCACTTTCAAGATCAACGACGGACCCCATAAACCAACAGGAGACTTTTTAACGTGTTTTGTGTGACACTCGTTCACATTGAACATAACCTATGTTTATTTAATCATTTATGTAGTCATTTTAATTTATAAGTTAACGAGAATACGGGAAAACTTTTCGTGTTTCATATCAAATGCAATCATCATACAAACTTTTAAAATAAATAAATCGTAAATAAAACAGAATCTGGAAATGGAAGTAGAAGATAAGAAAATAATACATATCATATTATCATGAGTCAGAACCGAGTACATAGGTTTCTGAATACATCTGAGTTAAATACAACAGAGTCTGAACTGTAATACATCTAAAATTATAAGTATAAGGATCAAAAAAAGTACATAGAGAGACACCAACCCTCCCCCAACTATGTACATCCAAAAGAAAATATCCTAAGCCAAAGCAATGTCTACAAATCTACTCCTAGTCCCTGTATACAAAAAAGAAAAGAAACTGAGCCCCTACTATCATTCCTCATCGGTCCAAGTAGTCTCGGAGTCGTCAGAATTAGAGTGGTGGACCTATCCATTAGGCAACCCTGAGGGGACCTAATACTAGATCATGTTGACAAAGGTGAGGAGTGTCATCCATTGGCCATGCCCACTTGATATTCCACCATAGGGGAACCATCAGGGGACTTAGCCAACATAACCTCCATAAGAGATCCCACCGGGTCCTCAAGTATAGGCTGTGCATCGTGAGGCAAATCCATATATAGTTGCTCGACAAGTGGTGCGAAGTCTAAGTAAGGAGCCATAAAAGGTATAGCAGGATCTTCGGGTGGCATGGAAGGAACGTACTCAAAATGCAGCAGAAAGGAAGATAAAACAGATATGGGGATGACCCAAGACATAGGAGGCATGTACACTCCTGAGATGGGGGACAGGAAGGTAAAGGTGATGAGACCTCTATACGTCAAGTAGTCTGTCTCTTCATCGTAAATCCACGCCCTCGCATCATCATAATCAATGTGCAGGTTGAAGAGTATGGGAAGAGTCGCCATCTTTATGTATCGACCACATATAGTCATGCATAATAAGAAAATAAAGATAGAGGAGAGACGCGATTTTGTTCTCAAAATCACTTTCACATAGATGATAGGGTATCCTACCATCATATACAGATAAAAACAGCTAACAACAAAGAAAAGGGGGACCTAAGATTTGGCTAAGTTATAACAACTACCCTTAACACTATATGGATCCATTCTCCCAACATGGTTCTCAACAAAACTAGGAAGTGATTGGGAGTACATATACCTTTCTCAACATGGTACAATCCTCATTATCATCGAAGAACAAAGCAACAGCTTAAGACATTCACTATCCACATAGAGGTATACTCTCGCACCAATCTTGGAATGTTGAGCAATTGTCGGGGTTGCCAAGCTTGGTTAGGCGAATATCTCGACTCAAGAGCACTACCTCGGTCATTAAGACCTTCACCACTTTGCGCCTTACCCCCAAGACCTCCATAAATGGGTCCCTGCCTTTCATTCTTTAGCGTACCGACTGTAACTTCCCATTTTTGGTATCATGCTCTAGCATGTCCCTCGCATTTCACTATTTTACAATTTCACTATTGTCCTTTCTAGACCTTCTCAACTTGGACAGAGATTTGTCTGGTCTTAGCACACCTAAGTATTAGCACAGTTTGTCCTTAACATCTCTGTCTCTTAATATAGAGGTTCTTATCGCAGTATAATATAAGGAGATTCTAAGTATATAATTAAGCAAGCAAAACAACAAATAAGACACTAGAAGGTCAATATTGATTTGTCTCCATTATCTTAAATGCTTATTTTAAAGATTAAGCTTACTTAGGAGGCCCTAAGTTAGCTAATAGTGATTTGATTGAATCATTTAAATCCTTAATTAAAAGCTTAGGTGTTTAATGAAAAGTTCAACTCAATTAATTAATACTTAGTGTATGGCTATCCGTATGTCTTATGTACCAAATTACCTAACAATATTAAATGTCACCATTAATCTATTTTAACAAAATTAATTACTAGTAGTTAATCATGATTCTAAAAGATTTAGTAAAATTACTTATTTTATGATATCAAAATAAGACTTTATATCTTAATTAAGGAGAAGTCCTCTTAAATTGTATAAAAATAGAGGAGATTTATTTCTTTAAAGGAAATTTTGTTTAACTTTAAATAAAAAGGTTCGTTTTAGTTCCTAACTATTTAGAAAAACAAGAAATAAGCATATTCTTTAACTTTATTTTCAAAACCAGACCTCTAGAGAACACAGTTTTTAAGTTCGGGTTTAAAATTCAATTTGAATGGTTAAACAAATTTTTTTTTTTTGCCATGACCTATTGCTTCTTGGAAAGATGTTTCTTTCTATTTTCTAAATCATCAAAGATCATCCCAAATAAAAATCTATAAAAATAGATATGAAAATAACAAGACAAAGAAGTCAGGAAGCCCTAATTGGAGAACTAGTAGCATTTCCTTGCTATTTTCGTACCCAATTTCAAACTTTTTGCAACCAAGAAAATTATTTTCAGAAATTACATTAAAAATACTTTTTAACAAGTCCAAAACTCCAAAAACTAAGGTCTACTCGATTTATAGTGATTTTTCAAAATATGTTATTGAAAAAGACGTTTTGGGTCAAGAACAATGCGTGTCATCTAGATTGTAAAATTTGGTGAAAATAGTAAATGATGACTAATATAGGTAAACTATATATCCCCACAAAACTTTGTAGATTTACTTTTTATTCATTTAAGATTCGTTTAGTAACTCATAATAGAAAGTTTGAAAATTGTTTTTAAGTGTACTCTACTCAATTTCCTCCTCCGAAAAGTAGCTTCAAATTTTAAAAAATGTATCTTCGTTGTTTCTTAACTTTTTTGAACTATTCTTATGCCCATTTCGAAGAAAATTTTGTTTGCTTTTCAATAACAAGAACCTAAGAATATTGAGTGTAGCTCCATATATTTCGAGAAAAATGATGGGTGTTCAAACAAAAATTGAAGATAGCTCGCTGGAACTTAAATACCACTTCACAAAAATCACTCTTTTCACTAAGTGGTGGACTTTTGAATGTGTAAAATAAAATTTTGTGGTTATTAGGTATGTCAAAAACTAAAATAATCATCATTTCTCTTCACTAAAACCCGTGACTTGTAAAGGGATAAAAATGCCAACATTTAGGGTCAGCTTGAAATCTAGTTCAGTTTTATGAGTCCATTGATGTTTTAGGGTCCTTGGTGGTGGCTAAAGTTTCAACCTTGTCTTCAGAAAGTGACCATTTTCATAAGTCTCCTTTGGAAGGACTAGATCAAGGGTTCAAAGGTGTTTAGATGTCATAAAGTCTTCCCTTTTCTGTTTATTATCAAGTTGAAGGGAGTTTACAACCTTAAGTCTTTGGTTTAGGAGTTTTAGAGTTCTTCAACCAAACTTTTATCATTGTAGGATAATGTAATCATATAAACCAACATTAAGATGTTAATAGCAATTTTAAACAAACACTTCCAGCCATGAAATAAAAGGGAACAACAGATAACAAGGTGAACAACCACACAAGAAAAGCTATAAATAACAACAAGAAGAAAAATAAGAATAGAAGTAGTAAAACAACAACATACTAAGGGTTTTGGGGCCTAAACCCACCCATTACTCATCTATATGAAATTAAGTGAAAGAGAAGACCCCACTCCCCCCCCCCCCCCCCCCCAATATATCTCAAGTGTTGGTTGGAGAAGAGGAGGAAACAAAGTGCCTTGAAGCTCCCAATAAGGTGGTGGTGGATGGTGGCTTTAATGAAAAGTGGAGGAAGGAAAGAATAGAGGTTTTTTGTCTAAGAAAATTTTTAAAAATAGAATTAGGGAGAGAGAGAGAGAGAGAGAGAAAGTTTGGGACATGCAGCTTGTGGGCAGAAGAGGGGTGGAGAAAGTTGTCCCAAAATGCTAGCTTTTATAGAGAAATAGGTTATTAGAAAGAGAGGACAAAAAGTAATTTTACTTTTCTCTTTTTTTCTTTTTAGATTCTTTTTCTATGACATGTGGGAAAAAGAGAGGGATGGGTCTACAGAG
Source organism: Spatholobus suberectus (assembly GCA_004329165.1). Classification (NCBI taxonomy): domain Eukaryota; kingdom Viridiplantae; phylum Streptophyta; class Magnoliopsida; order Fabales; family Fabaceae; genus Spatholobus; species Spatholobus suberectus. The sequence goes on from CM014730.1 coordinate 22,782,795, forward strand.
TGGTGATCAATGTGCCATAGGTCTCTGCTTCCCCAAGTCTCAGCATTTCGTTTTCTCTGTAGAGGGATTGACCAGTTTTAACAAAACATCTTAAACTTTGAAATTTTTATTTTTATAGCAAATGAATGAAATTTTATTTGGAACTTTTTGAGCATCTTAATTATTGATTAAAAATAATTTCCAAATTTTAAAAATTTTTTAAATTAAATTCGAATTTTTGAGTATTTATTTGGTGTTTTTGAGTTAAAAATTCATAGAAATTTCATTTTAACTCAAAAAATTTCAAAATTTTTATGAAAATTATAAAATTAAATATCTAACCCAAAAATGAACCGAGGATGTTCATTTTGTCTGTTTCATTTATTATACTCATACCGGCTACAATTTTAGCAGACAATGGAGGGCAGTTTGGCCATTTTTCACAGGGATATCAAAAAATTCTCAAAAATTTTCAAAATTATATTTTAATATATGTGACATATTTCTAAGTTCAAAATGAAAATTCATAATCATTTAGACATTTTTCATATGTCAGCCCTTAATGTAGAGGAATTAAGATTAACTATAAAATTTTTAATTTCCCAGTAATTTCACAGATATTATGAATTAAACATAAATCTAAAATGAGGGTGTTACATTTTTTCCTCACTCACACGCTTCCTAGGAAACTTCTCAAAAGGTTACCCATCCCAAAATTGCTCCAAGTCAAGCACGCTAGACTATGGAGTTATTAAGTGATAGGCTACCGAAAAGTAGATGCATCTTATTGGTATAGGTAGCACTTATTAATTCCTTTAAGCATATCCTTAACTGTATAGTCTCATACCTGCACAACCTCTGGATCTCTCTTATTCCGGTGTGTATTTGATTCATTCATGTGTCCTTCCTACTAGAAACCTACCAAGAGTCACTCCTTGTTCGTGCCTCATCTTTTGCACAGGCGATCACTCCCCACCCTCATTAGTGCCCGAGATGCTACAATATACATGTTGATAGTGTCCATCACATGAACAAAAGGAAATGGAATGGTATATTTGTTCTTGGTTCCACCCTTTTAGTAAAACCAAAACTTACCATGTTTTTAGCTTTATGTCCTGTTTTGTTATTTTTCTAAAATACCACAAACATAAAACAAAACCCATATATTATGTTTTGTTTCGATCTAACATGTCTGTCTAACAATACCATTTTGAGATTGAATTGTAACTTGTCGATCTAGCAAAGTTAATGTATATTATATGAACATTGCTAGACTTGAGTAATTTACTATTCTTCTTTTGTATTATATATAGAAAATGCTTGGTAGTTCTTCCTTGGTGATGAGAAAAATTGTATAGATTTATAAACACATTATCATGGTTGTAGATACTAGGAAGCAAGTAGAGTTAGTTTTCTAGTAGCCAAACTAGGCGTATCTTTGTAGATTTGTGCTTGAAGCTTTAGAATATTTTTGCATGGTTTGTTAAAATTAGGACTGCTCATGGATTGAATTTTTGAAAAATCGAACCAAATCAATCCACTTTATAAAAACAGTTTGGTTAAGTAAACCATTTTTATAAAGTGGATTGGTTCAATTTTTTCTCAAAATGTTTTTTTTTTTTAGGTTTGGTTCAGTGCAATTATCCTTTTTACACTCATATGGTTTGATTTTTTTCAAAGAACTAAACCGAACCAAACCACTTTATGAAAATGATTTGATTAACCGAACCATTTTTATAAAGCAATTCAATCTGTTTTTTCTAAAAAAAAAAATGGTTTGATTTTTAAAATTCAATTGGTTCAATTTTGGATTGATTTAGTTTGGTACATTGTTTTGCACACCCCTAGTTGAAATTCAATGCAATAATCTTTCATGATTCTATGCTATCTCCCTTACTTGAAAGGGCAAAATAAATTAAACATGTATGTGAATGATTATGTAAATGTTTGAGATAGTTTATAAATCATCACCAATAATTTGCTTTCTCTCTCTCTCCCCCTTTGAAGTTCTTTCAGTCATAATACTCCTTTAATTTTAGTAATATTTATAAGTTAAAAGTTGACTATCTTAAACAAGGTCTTATGTGAATATACAACACAACCAATACTTGATGAAAAAGTCCAATACTTTATCAACCTTGTGCAAACATAGAGCATAATACATAATCAGCAAAAAGCATCCCTTTCCCCTCCAAATCAATCTTGTAATCTAGGCATACTCTAGAGTAGCTACCTCATGTTCTAACAACTAAGATCCATTTTAGCTAGTCAAAAAAAATTATTCAAGCAACAATCTATAATGATATTAGTAGGCTTGTGAAGTATGATACATAGTTTATATGCACTCTATATTTGGATTTTATTATTATTATTATGAAATATTGTTTATGGGTTGGTAACTAATTAGTGAGAGTAAGACCAATATGTGATAAGTTGTATCCTTCATTCGTTCATCCAACTGTTCTATTCCTTGATTTTATTTCAGATATTAATTTTAATAAGCCATAGTTTTAGTTGGCATACATGTGGATTTCCTATTGGAGTCACCAATCATATAAATTATCATATTTGCTATATTAGCAAGATTCAAACTTGTTTGTAATTGTTTATGATGAGCTTATGGTTACATAGAAGTTTCTTGAGATGGAAGGTTGTAAATATATGATTTGGATCCCAATACCATTTATAAGTGATCCCCATTTTTGCACTTTTTAATGAAACCAATGATGGTAAAATGATAGAGGAGTTACTTGAAATGACTAGCTATAAGAATGTTAATGAGCACAAAGTGGTTAAATAGTAAGAATTGGTAAACTTACATTTAACCCTTTCTTTTGAACTTTTCTTTCAATTAAGATATGTGAATATCTAATTGCTTGATTTTTACTAGCTATTGCATGATTTTTACTTTGTATAGATTGATTCCTTACAACTCCATTATTTATAAAACCTGAACATTTGCTGCATCAATAAAGTGTCAAATTTGGACTCTGTTCAATCAAGGATTTTTAGCGATGTGATTGTCAAAATTGAGGGAAGGGGTGTTATTAACCGATAATGAAAAAATATGGTGTTATAATTTTTGTTGATTTTTGCTGCATTTAATATTATAATTAGAGGTGGGATTTTTTTTTCTTCATAATTGTTTTTGAGTTCGTTATACTAATCGGTTATGATTAACATGAGATGGGTAAACAGAGATGGGTATGACTTTGGTACATGTTGTAATTAGGGGGTTTCAATGCCCCCTCTCACATTGCCAATCATATTTTGACATGTGTCATTATATGTCATGTCAGATATAATAACACATTTTTTTTAATATTGCAACTAAGTCCTAGGGACTTATTAGCAAAATTTATCTTATTTTTTTATTTTTATTTATTATTTTTTTTAAAAATAAGTAAATTTTGATTTGTTTCTCTCACATTTGCTCGTTTCCACCTCCCCCAATTTTGTTTCTTGTGAACCTTAGAAGAACACCTATGTCCATAGCACTGATTTTGTGTAATCACGTGCCCCCCCTAATTTTCCTAAAATTATGCTAATTGGGAGCAATATTGTCATATCTCTCTATCTTTTTTATGATCATATTTTCTTCTCAAGAAAGATCAATATTGTGTTTCGTTTAATATAGATTCGTTTGCAACTACTCCCCCAAGAGATTAAACTACTCAATAGTCCCACAATCATCGTTTAATCACATAATATTGGTATAAACCCAACAAATGGGGCGCTGCAAGTTCTGATTTATGCAACATCACAACAAACGTCTACATCAAATCGTGAAGAATTTTAGAAGGCATCCTATGTTCGTCATTCTTGTTAGCCTATTCTCCACTACAACTTAGGGTGTCGTAAGTTTGCTGATGCAAGTTCACGATTTTTGATAATTAGGGTGCAAAACTAAATATTTTATGGGGATTGTCACATTGTGGATTATATTCAAATTATTAGTTTGCTTTGCCTCAACTTTGAGACAATTAGCAATTTAGCATATAGGAGACCAAATAAGGGAAAGACAAATGCATTAATCAACACACATTCATCACAATCATATAAATCATAGCATACAGTTAAAGGATTGAGGGCTTACCAAGACAAGAGAACAACCAAAATTCATAGAGCAAGAGGTGGCCGCAAAATATGATTTAAAGATAGTATAGAGAGCTAATGTATCTTAGGGTTCTAATTAGGAGGAAGATAATATTTGAATAAGAAAATAAAATAAAAAAAAATAAGAGAAAAGTTGCTAATAGGTCCCTAGGACTTGGTTGCAATATTAAAAAAAATAGGTACTGTGAGAGGAGGCATTGGAATCCTCTAATTACAACATGCACCAAAGTCATACCTAACAGAGATGAGAAGGATAAACTTAGAACACCACACATAGTCTGATGTCCAAAGCTGATATTTTATATATTATTTACATTACTTGAGATTTCATATTATTAGTTTAATGCTCAATCATTTTTTATGCTATAGTTTTTCCTTCTTGTTGGAAATTAATACGTAGTGATAACTTATAAACTTATTTATTTTTAGATGAACTTAGGGTATTTTTCAGCTGAGAGCCAAAGACAAATCTCTTAAAGTATTGAGATCCATTTAAGGGGTCAACCTCTCTCGATATATGTTTTTCCATACATATGGATCTAGGGATCAAACTCCACCGCATGTATAAGGGGCAAGATTATCTATGCGACACCATACTGGTACTTATAAATTTGTTTAATAACTTATATTGCGCCACATCATTTATTATTATAATTTTGATTTAGTGAATTCGAGTGCTATCATTTATTATTTTCTCAACACGAAAAATAATGTTTATAAAATTTATCCATCATTGTTGGAATTATATTTGATAAGAAATTACATTTTGCATAATCAGAATTAGTTATGTATTGTTAAAAAAAATAACAATTTTTTTAAATATCTTTAGTTTAACTTATTAATATGCATGTTAAATCATATTGTTTCACTAATTTATATTTTTAAAATATAAGTAGAGAAGAAAATATATATCCAAAATAGAATAATTATAAAAAAATAATTACTTTATTTGAATAATATAATTTATAAATGAAGAAAATTAAATTATTTTATCCAAATAAAATATTTTATAAATAAAGAAAATTTAATTGTTTTATTCAATACAAAATTTTAGAAATGAAGAAATTTGATTATTTTATCAAAACAACAAATTTTAGAAAAAAAATAAATAAGATTACTTTATACAAAAAAAATTAAAAATAAAAAGATTCAATTGAACATTTAAAATTCTTAAAATTTTAAATTCTTTAGAATTCCTAATACTCCATCAAAAACACACTAAAGTAAATGATAATGCATAAAGTCATAAACGAAAGTTAGAAATTAAAGTGACAGACGTTTTATAATTACAGGATGAAAATGAGAATTTACTTATAAAAAACATTTTATTATCTCTTTTTTAAATACATGTTTTTATGATCATTTATCATCAACATTATTATTATTATTATTATTATTAAACTTAATTATCTTTTTATTCCCTCAAATTTGGTCAAATTTATTTTTGTTCCCTCAAATTTTAAAGTAAGTTTTTTAGTCTTATAATTTATAAATAACTCACATTTGGTCCTTATCAAAGACTAAAATGTCATAAAATAAGGATCAAAAGTGAACTATTTTTAAATTAGGAGGCAAAAATATTATTTTTAAATTTAAAGGACCAAAAACAAACTTGACTCAATATGAAGAAATCAAAAAATATTTAAGCCTTATTATTATCACATATATTTATGCATGTGTTTTAGTTCTTTTAAAATTTGGTCAAAATTATTTTAATATCTACATTTTAAAAATGGTGATTATTTGGTTCTTGCATTTTTTTAAATGTGATGAATTTCATTTTTTTCATCTATGATGGTCAAGTCAATATAAAGTATAAGGTCAAAATCCAAATCCAGCACATTTAGGAAAGAAAATCATTTTCTAAAAAAAAGAAAGAAAGAAAATCATGAGGGAACATTTTACGCTATATATATTTACCCAAAATTATGTGTGTGTGTGTCTATAAGGTTTGTTAATGTACATTTTTTAGTTGCTAATGTAACATTAGTGTATTTTAAGATCTATTGTAATTATAGTTTGTTAATGTACTCTAACTAAAAAATAAGTGTATGTGTACGTTAACAAACCCTACAATCATTTGCCAACATACACACACTTATTTTTTAGTTGGAGCACGTTAACAAGTTATACTATAATGTATTTTAAGATATATTGTAATTATAATTTATTAATGTAATTTAACTAAAAAATAAGTATGAGTATGTTAATAAATTTCTCTCTCTATATATATTTATTTATTTCTTATTTCTTATCATTTTAAAAGAAGATTCCTGGCAAGCCTCACTCTACAGTGAAAACTGCGCACTGCACACGTTAAAGAAATCCTCAGGGTGTGTGCGAAGAAGTTCCAATCTGGTCTGCAAGAAAAAACGCTGTGAAATAACTCAAACGCAAAAGTCATCAACGTGCCCTTCGAACCCCATTTCACATTTTCACTCCGTTTCCTCACACATATCATATCTCTCTCTCACTCACTTCCTTTCTCCCTTTTCGTAATTTAGGGTTTTCCAACTTCCAATGGCCGAAGTCATCAGCGTGCCCCCCGACTCCCTCGACAAATCCCCTTCCTCGTCCGCTCCCCCTCCTGCGCCGCCCCCGCCTCCGCCCTCCGACGACCTCCCGCCGCCGCCCCCGCCGCCGCATTACGCGCCCCGCCGGAGGGACAGGAGGGAAGACAGGGATTTCGATCGCCCTCCCAACCGCCGCGGCGATTACTACGACCGGAACGCGTCGCCGCCACCGCCGCTGCCAAGAGACAGAGACAGGGACAGGGATAGGGACTTCAAGCGCCGCCGCAGCCCGAGCCCTCCCCACCGCGACCGGCGGTATTCTCCGGCGCCGCGGCGGTCTCCTCCGCCGTACAAGCGGTCGCGGAGGGGAAGCCCACGCGGCGGGTATGGACCTGATGATAGGTAGAATTTTGTCCTCATTGTGTGATTGTGATGATTGAATGCCGTGTGATTGATTAGGTGCTTGCTGTGCTTTTAGATTAGATGTTTCTAGAATACTCTGGAAATGTTGAGCAATTCATAACTGCTATTGGTACAAATAACTTTTTGTTGGAAATGTTACGGATCAATTCTTACCCAATGAGAAAGGATAGGTACATGATTGATGTGGACAAGGTTTTAAATTGCTGTTGCGGTCACGGTTTCGTCGCAATCCTCAGTATTGGTATTGTGGGAAATTGTGGACAAATGTGGCCGCAATTGTGGTCACGGAGACTCTAAAACCGAAATTGTGGTCATAGACTGTTTTTTAAAACCTTGGATGTGAGAAAAGGTTATTTTAAGGGAGAAATGTTGTTTCTGAGTGGGAGCAATTTCCTGTATTTTACAAAAGCTGTTTCGTGCCTTTTGAACATTTTTTTTATGTTTTATTTGATGTTGTGATTATTGTTTCTATCGGCTGTAGTGACACCATTTTGAAGAGAAAAGTTCATGTCAATCTGATCAATTTTCTTATTAATGTCTTGTACTCTTGTTAGAATCAGGGATTTATTGGAATTGGGTGTTTCTTCTATGAATGATATGATAGAAGTCATAATTATTGAGATATAAGTATTTGTATATCTTCTAATTGTTCTGATGTCATGTGGTAATAGTGTAATACTAGTGAAGCTGAGGGTATACTATCTGTTATAATTTCTTATAGGTCAATTGTTGAATAATATAAATTACACTATTGTAACAGGACTAGTTGAGGAGGAGTTGTTATATATGAAGTGATTTAGTGTTATATATGGTCTCATGGCATTTAAATTCTTATGAGAACATAAGACATGGTGGGATATTGGGATATTGTTCTTTATGTTGTGATGGAAAAATCTTTGTGATAGCATGCTTAACATGTTTTTGTTTCTCTTTACTACTTGAACTTGGTTCCTTCTGTTTCCTCCCTTTATTACCCTAAATTATACTTCATGCTTTATCCAAATCTGTTTTTATTTATTTTTCTTTACTTTTCCTCATCATCTGATTACAGCAGACATGGATATGATTATTATGGCGGTTATGATCGGGGAGTGGGTGGAAGAGGTGGTTATACTGACGAGAAGTCCTATGGCAGGTTTGGACCACGTTCTGCAGGGGGGTATCAGAATGGGATTTCTGGTATGTCAGTAGTTGCTAATAAGTACTAGGATTTTTCCTATATCCCATAAATCCCATTTTATCTATGGCATTAGTTTTATTGTTGTTTTTTATTTGAACTAAATTATATTCATTGCCTCATACTTTTGAATAAGAAAAAATATTTGCATAATAATTTATGATTTTCTTATACTTAGATTTCATAATTTCTTTATTGCAAGTTGTTACCTATGGTGCATGTTGAATTGGTATTTTTTTCCCTTGAACAAGTCATATTCTTTTCATCTTTTTTCCAATCTTAATAGAGAAACCACTATTTTTCAGATTATAATTCTTTTGTGTTATTGAAATTATTGTCCATAAATCAAGCAAAATGGGCTTCACCATAGATTTGTTCGGTTGAAATGGTTTCTCTCTTTGCCCCCTATGCCCCTCCCCACAAACACACACACCCTATATTTATAATATAGTAAATTACATATACTATAGTAAAATAAGAATTTTCTCAGTAAACCTTTCTTTTTGTTTTCTTAAATGTCTTGTATTCTTAAACAAATATTGACCTTTAATCTTTCTTCAAAAAAAAAAAAAAGCAAAGCTTATATTTTCTTTTCGTCTGCCCCCTATCTTTGGTATTTTGTCTTACATTTAGCTCTTCTCATGTTTTTCAATTAATTTGTTAAAAGCCTAATTTTTGTTTATAAATGTTGAACTATGGTTGTCCACTTAATTGAAAAACAGAACATTCAAGCTCTTATGTAGCATCAGCATTAACTGTCAACATTTTGTTTTTCAGATAAAGACAAGGTACCATTTATATGCTTCTATGTTTTTGACCTTGGTACTTACCTTTCAGCTTTTGCAGATGTAGAATCCAATCGTGGTTATGGAGACATGCCAAGTGGTGGTGCCCAAAGGTCAGCTTTGTAGTTTTTCTGTTATCCAAATCTAATTAATAAATATTACCTGCCATTTATAGAGCAGTTCTTGTACAACATAGACAAAGAATTTGATTGGTGTGAAAGTACTTCAGTGTGGAAATATGGAAGACATGCCAATATACTCCCATAAACGATAACCTTTGAGGACATTTTCAAATGCTTTCAGAACAAGTTAACTTCACATTTGAAAGGGTGGCTACATTTGAAACAATTTGACAAGCCCAAGATGAGATATTCCTATTGAGATTATGGATGCTATAAAATAGATTTGGTGTTTTTTATATGTAAATGGTGAAAAATAGAATAAAAACAAAGTGGCATTTTTCTAATTACTTGGAAAACATAACTGAAAATGAACACATAAAACAAACCAAACAGTCCCTTAAATATATATATTTTTTTGGGTGACAACTCCACTGTGGAATTCTCCATCTCTTTTTGTTTTAAACTTATCATAGTCCACATTCTTCAGATTTTCTTTGTACTTTGAATGAAGGAAAGGATATATAACAGGAAAAGTTCTAACTGCATCGTTCCATGGTTATATTAGCCTATGGCTTGAAACAGTGCATATTTCTACATCAAATTTTATAAAACTACCTTTTCTTGACAGTATGCTTGTCTTGATCAGTTGATATCCAATTTAAGCACTAACTCATTTTCTGGACCAACTCTATAAATTTGAAAAACTAAATTATTTAACCGTTTTCTTAGAAATTTTTACAAATCCTTTCACTTGTAATTTGAATTCACCTTACCATGTAATGTTTATGGGGAATCCCCAAGTCAAATCGAAGATCTGTACTACGTGCTGCTATTGACTTTGCATACTCTTTGGCACATTCAAATAATAGTTACCTTTAATGAAAGTTTTTCAGCATGCCATCTTCGAACACACTGTATCCAGTTTACCTATATTGAGAGCCTTATTGTTGTTGATAGGAGGGGGTACTGAAAATGAGCAGTCAGCTCAATGTTTAATATCTTTGTTATTAGTGATCTGGTTGGCTATTGGTATTACAACCTTAATTTTAATTTTGAATTGCCTTCACAAAAATTGCACTATTATACCTTCAGTTTTTGATTATAGTTAAAATTCTTGTCCTCATCAACTAATGGTGTATGAACTGTTGCTTCAGCTGTAGAAACTGACAATTCTTGTCTATATTCCTTAAGTTGCGACCTTCCTGATCCTTAACTTTTGGAGCAACCAGCACATTATTCATGTCTTTCATTTTTATAATCTGTCTTTTTTTGTCTTTCCACCTATTGGAGTTGTTTCCTGTGCTCATTCCTGCGTATCCACACTTGACATTTCTATACCTAAGTGTCTTCAAGTTTGAGCTTTCTTAGTAAATAGCGAAAGTAACACATGATTTTGTTATGCTTGTTTTATGATTCTATGTTGTCTTTTACTCTGACAATAAATCTTCTTGGGAAAACATGTTTGCATTAAGATATCTTGTGATCATTCCAGAGAGGGGTTGATGTCCTATAAGCAGTTCATTCAGGAGCTTGAGGATGATATACTACCAGCTGAAGCGGAACGTAGGTAAGTTCTGGAAAATAATATCTTTTTGTATCATGTCTAAGCGTTCAAGTAACATAAGAATTTTAGGGATGCTCATTGACAAATGACTTTTGACCAATTGATTTTCTAGGTATCAAGAATACAAATCAGAGTACATCTCAACCCAAAAACGTGCTTATTTTAATGCTCATAAGGATGAGGAGTGGTATATTTTTGCTTCCTCCTTAAAATTGTTGTTCAATCTTAGAAATGTTTACTATGCAAAGCACAAGTTACCATATTTTTCAAGTTCAAGTGATCTAAAGTTCTTTCCATTATTTGTTTTACTTTTTGATGTAGGTTGAAAGATAAATATCATCCAACAAATTTGCTTACAGTCATTGAAAGGTGAGTTTTTATCAATTTTTCAGTCTAATCAAGCATTGTATATATTGTCCTCTTAATATTGATGGGTCTTTTTATTTGGGGGGAGGAGGGGGCGGGGGTGGGCAGGATGGTTACTAGATAGGTAGGTGGTTTAAAATTTTTATCAAGACATCTAATTTGTAATGAATATTGTCTGGTTCATCATCTTCTAGGAGGAATGAAAATGCTCGACAGCTAGCAAAGGATTTTTTGCTAGATTTACAGAGTGGAACATTAGAACTGTAAGTCCTTGTCCTCTCTCTTTCACTTGCTCTCATATGTGTCTTTCTGTCTGCCCTTCCTCCTCATGCTTTCACTATTCTTTGTATCAACCAATGATACATTTTTGTATCCCATTCAATGCAGAAATCCTGGGTTAAATGCCTCTACATCCAGTAAATCAGGGCAAGCTAGTGAGCCTAATTCAGAGGAGGAAGCAGACACCGGAGGTAAACGAAGAAGGCATGGTAGGGGATCCATTAAAGAAAATGATTTCTCAACTGCTCCAAAGGCTCACCCTATCAGTTCTGAACCAAGACGGATACAAGCAGATGTTCAACAGGCCCAGGTCCTTGTTCGCAAGCTTGACACAGAAAAGGGGATTGAAGATAATATTTTATTCAGCAGTGATCACAGTAAAAATGAAGATAAGGCTCATGGTGGATCTGTGGGTCCTGTGGTAATTATACGAGGCCTAACATCTGTTAAGGGTTTAGAAGGTGTTGAGCTTCTGGATACACTTATTACATATCTTTGGAGGATTCATGGTGTAGATTATTATGGCATGATTGAGACTAATGAAGTTAAGGGCTTTAGGCATGTGAGACTGGAAGGTACAGGACATGAAGAAACAGGTAAATCAGGGTCTGAGTGGGAGAAGAAACTTGACTTATTTTGGCAAGGAAGGCTGCATGGTCAGGATCCCTTGGAATTAATGACTGCTAAGGAGAAAATAGATGCTGCAGCAGTGGAAGTATTGGATCCATATGTTAGAAAAATTAGGGATGAAAAGTATGGATGGAAGTATGGTTGTGGAGCTAAGGGCTGCACAAAGCTTTTTCATGCTGCTGAATTTGTGCACAAACATCTGAAGCTCAAACACCCAGAGCTTGTTCTGGAACAGACTTCCAAAGTACGAGAGGATCTCTATTTTCAAAATTACATGAAGTAAGTAATCAAGTGGCTTCTTTTGTTTTGGGGTTACTATTGCAAGTTTTGGTGAAATATCACTTATAGTGGCCTTTTGTTGCAGTGATCCAGATGCTCCTGGTGGGACTCCGATCATGCAGCAACCTCAGGTAGACTGCAGATTTTGTTTACCGCATAAGCATATACCTAGAAAAAAGAAATTATGAAAAAATGATGCGTGATTCGAAAGAACTATCTTTATGATTGTATTGTAAGAACCTTTTGGCATCTAGGTTTTGGTAGTCTTTTATCCCTGATTTGGCATTTTGGCGAACATTGTAGATAAATTCTGCACGGCTTGTCAAATAGTGAAGTTTTCAAAATTTCCTACTAAAGTATTCTGCATGCCTATAGGCATAAATAATCTGATGTATCAACCTTTAGGATTTATCATTTAGGTTTGAGTTTCAGATTCTCATGTTTCTTTTTTTTTCCCACAATTTTTAGAAGGACAGGCCTTTAAAGCGAAGATTAGGTCTTGAGGGCCGATTGAGAGATGATCGTGGTAATCGGCGAGACCATGATCGGAGTGACAGAATAAACGGAGATAAGCCTGATAATTCCCCATCCCGTGAAAGGCAATCACTTGAGATGGGAAACCGTGATGAAACAATGTATGATTCATATGCAGGGCCAGGTGTACCTCCATTTGCCTCAGATATACCTCCTCCACCAGTGTTGATGCCTGTCCCTGGTGCTGGGTAGGTTTCCCCTTTCTATTATCCTTCCGCTTCACAATCTGATGCACTTTGATATTTTAAGACTTGGTTAGTGATTAAATGATAAATATAATTTATAACTCTACAGGCCTTTGGGACCCTTTGTTCCTGCTCCCCCAGAAGTTGCGATGCAGATGTTAAGGGATCAAGGAGGACCATCATCATATGATGCCTCTGGAAGAAAGATGCGGTCTGGCCCTCATATGGGTGGAGCAGCACCAATAATTGCTGTTCCTCCATCATTCAGACCAGATCCTCGGCGGATGCGAAGGTAAATGTTCCTGCATTGAACCCTTCTTTAGACATTGACGTATGGTATCTCTAATCAGTCCCATCCCTCTCATTTATGTGATCTTTCATCTGGGAGTTCTCTCAAATAGCATTATTTTTTTGTCTGTTTTTTCAGTGCATAGGCAATTTTTATGTTCTGTTTACTTATGCTTAGTATCACTTCGTTGCTCAGCTTATTAGTCCATAATATGATATTTTGACAGAGTGCCCCTATTTATTTTGTTTCTGAAGGAAAATTCGTTTGAAAGAAAAGTTCCCTTTTCTATCCTTAATTATGGCCAGAATATTTGGAAAAAGCAATTTTGTAAACTAGCAAACTTCAGAAGCATATCCTAGTAAACAAACAAAAAGCATGTACCTGCCACAGATGAATGCAGATATCAAATATTTATTTACACTTAATAGACATGATCAAGTTGTTATTTTTGTCTGTGGTTGACCTTTTATGATTACTTTTTTTGCAATGGAGCAGTTATCAAGATCTGGATGCCCCAGAGGACGAGGTCACTGTGATAGACTATCGGAGTTTGTAGGTGTCATTTTTGGTGGCCGCTGTGGTCAGTCTCTATCTTCGGTGAATTTGTTGGAGAATCTTATTGTGTGTCATGGGGGATAGACTTTAAATGGTGCTACAAATATAGATTTAGAGTTATATATTTGTTGAACTAAATTTTCTTTTAATATATATTAGTAGATACTTAGATCAATGATCCGTAATTTTGTACGGAAGTGTTCCCATCACTGAATTGAAAGTGATGACTTACAGCATCTTCATTTTTTGATTTGAATTTAGAACTATACATCTCGGTTAATTTTTGTGTCCTCGTAACGACTCTTCCCATCTCTTTTTTCGTCATATTTATTTCTCCTTTTTCCTCCCATCTCATTCTTTCCTCTCAATTCTCAAAGAGTATATATTTCGAGGGGTGTAAAAAAACATTTTTCTTATATTTCTATGCTAAGAATATTTGTATATTCTGCAAAATTTAATCCATAACAATAACAGTAACTTTTTACAACAAAATAGTTTTATACGATAGGTTGAAAGCTTGTCCAGATAACCTTTCCATTAATTTAATGATGTTATGTTAACTTTATTTCATGGAGTAAGTACACCTATATTTAGTAACACAATGTAGAAAGTTCATTTCATGGTATTTTAAAGTGCAAATAGGAAATGTTTTTTTAAACCAATTTTTTTCTCTATAAAACTAGGTAATATTATTCTTGTCCAAGAAATGAGATTGGAGACTGCATATTTGGATTGAGAATATAATTTGCATTTCTAACATATCGCTATTATTTTAGAAAATTATAAACTATTATTCCTAACCAAATTTATTATTTTTAAATTTTAATTTTATTTTTTGTTTACTTACATTTCTTATAATTAATTATGGATATTCATTAACAAAGTTTAGTACAATTAGTAGTTGGTTGTGTCTTTTAAATATGTTAATAGAAGTTTGATTCTTAACGGTGTTAATAGAAAAAAAATGAGGTAAAATTCACACTGGTAGGAAATTGTGAACATTATATTGTGAAACATGATCATTACTCAAAAGTATCATAAATGAAATCATATATATGAAATATTTTATCCAAAACATTATGTATATTAACTTATTTCCTCTCAAACAATATAATTTTTATTTTTTTATAAAAAGACCAATTCAAACATTATATATTAGAAAAGTTATTCTTTATGAAGTTTTTATTTGTCATTTAGATTTATTTGAGCCAAGATAGTTGATATCTCAAAATTTTGATAAATAACAAAACATTAAAGACTCAGATGAATGTTTCATCCAAAAGTTTGTGTTTTCAGGTGTGCAACATTTTGTCTTTAGTCTTACAAAAACAAGAGTATGGTAAGAAGCATCTCGAAAGGCTTTCAAATCAAATGTTTCCCAATTGAAGTATTTGAACCACAAAGTATCTTCTATAGATCTAAAGACAAAATGCAGAAATGTCTTAGAATAATTAAGTTATTAAGAATAAGACTTCTTGAAGATTGTGCCCTTATTTAAATAGAGAGACATAACAAGATGGACTGTCAGCAAAAGCTGTTGCTTAATAAGTTGAGCATGGAAAGTTCACTTCAAAAGGTTAAAAAGCAGAAGAATATAATCGTCGAATCATTGTACAAAACAACTTTTGAGCACAAAGTTAGAAGCAACGTTTATTTACATTAGATGCTTGACTTCAGCAATAACGTATCTTCAAAAGAAATCCAAGTTCTCTAACCACTAGAAAAAGGTCAAGTGATATAAATACCCAAATAAAAAGAATTAATGGGTGATCAAATTACCTTGTATTTTTATTCTTTCATTCTTTGAAAGTGCTCACTCTTTTATAGTTTAGAAACCTTCATCATCATTAGCTATCATTGAAATATTTATTGTAAACCTTTGAGATAGCATTTTTTTTTTCATTTAAGTTTTCTTAAGAGTGTGAAGCTTGAAGATGTTTGAAAGAAAAAAAAGAATATTTAAGGGTCATGAGAGAATTGTACAAGAATACTTAGAAAATTATACGTAGTTACATACCATTGTCTTTGTAAGAAAAGACGCTAGTAGTGAGAATATTGTGTTGTTGCTCAAGGACTAGATATAACCTTGATTTTGTAGGATGAATTAGTATGAATTATTTGTGTTCTTTCTCTCTCTCTCTCTCTTTTACTAACAAAAAGGAATATAAACTTGCAAAGTTTTGTTTGTCTAATATATATTTCTTTAAAGTTTTAAATACTTGTTTTTCAACTTTGCATCTAAGTGTATATCATAATTTTGTTGGTTCAAACCTTTTCTTTAGTCATTAAAAAAAATTCAAAAAGAAAGAAAAGCTCAATTACATCCCTCCTGTGTTTTCCATCTGTCATTTTTCACGATCAAATTGGATTATATTTCCATATTAGCAAATGAAACATAATGCACACATATGCATGTAATTTGTACTAATTCTAACACCATTAATAACGTTAGGTCAAATGCATTTTTTTAGTCAATTTAACCATTGAATTATAATTATTATGTTCTGTGTCAACATATTAGTAGTAATAATTTGATACTCAAACAGTTTTTATTTCATACTTTTTAAAAGTATATATAACATTAATCTCGACACATTTCAATAATATATTAAATAATTTTGGATCAATGTCAAATTTTATAAATATGATTAATATGATATTAAGTTTTAATTTTTTGTTATATTAAATTTTAATCTGATCATAGGTTTTGAAATATAATTATCCGTTAAAAATTATTCAAAATTAATTTAGTTTTATAAAATGTGAAACTGAAATTCAAATAATTTTGGTAAAAATCAAATAAAACAAAAATTTAATGTATTCAATTTGATCTGTGAGCTTAAGCCAATGAGCAAAATAATGTTTCGACAATGCATGTATTATAGGGTCAGCCACCCCGCCCACAATTTTATCTGGTCCAAAATTTCAATCGACAATATCCTAGTTTCTAGATTGACTAATGGCCCGGATTAAAAAAATATGTATAGTGACAGACATACTCTATTATCTCTTATATTTTAAATTTGAGTATTTATTTTTCAGAGTAAAATCATTATATAATAAAGAAAAATAGACATCATAAAAAAGTCAATCAATTGAAAAAGAGTTTAATAGACATGTACTAACAGTATAAAGATTTTTTATATTGTCATCCTTTTACAAACTATTATGTATGATAAGTTTGTTGACTTTAATAATAATTACCTTAAAAGTCATACAAAGATAATTTTTAATTGGTTGATAATATAAAAACTTTTACACTATTAGTGCATGTCTATTAAACTCTTTTTCAACTTTTTTCTTTTTTTAATGTTTTGTATCTTTCTTTATTATATAGTGATTTTCACATACAATTTATGAAAGAGAAATTAGTTTTTTAAGATTTTATAATTTTTTAAATCCAAATTATTGTTATTATGAGTATGCTATTATTTTCAAATTAAAATTAAAATGAAATTATATATTAGTTATTGTTATTATAAATATACGATTATCTTTAAATTTAAATTAAATCCGATTTTATTTTAAGCTTTAACAAACCTTATTGCTTTAAAATGTTATTGTTATAATTATATTACTATTTTCAAATTTAAATCAAATAAAATATTATTTCTGATGTTAATTTGATTTATTAAAATAATAAACTAAAATAATTTTAATCTATACAATACAATTAATTAATTGTATATAAAAAATTTTAGCCCGTATTTGTAGAAGATGAAATGCTTGTAATAATAATTAATAAATAAATAAATAAATAAAAATAAAGGTTTAATACATCCGTAGGTCCCTAAACTTTTTAAAATCTTTTAATTAGGTCCTTAAACTAAAAAATTTACAATCGAATTCTTGATCTTCTAAATTTTTATAATTGAGTTCTTAGAGTTAATAAAACAGTTACAAATTATAAATTTTTTGAGGGTTCCAAACTGCCATACACTAACTTTAAGGATCTAATTACAAAAATTTAAAAGATTAAATATCTAATTATAATTTTTTAAATTTTTTATAAAATTTAGGAACCTACATATATATATCATGTATTAAACCAAAAATAAACAAACAAACAAACGAACTTGTAAAACTAAAAAACTACTCGAGAGGAGCCCTCTCTCAGATTCGCGACGCTACCAATTTAAGTTACCGCCTCGAAAATCGAATCTTATTGGTCCATTCACACAGCCACGGATCACAATCCTAACCGTACGTCAGTAAGCAATCAACGGCTCAAATTTATCCCATCCATGACACAAATTTTACACTTCCCGCTTCTTTGTCCTTTTTCGCAAGTGTATAAATTCCCACGCGAATCCACAAATCCCACAAGCATTCGATTACTCACTTCCGAGACCAATTTCGTGTTTAAGCAAACAAACACACTTTTTCTTTTTCCCTTCAATGGCACGAACCAAGCAGACCGCGCGCAAGTCCACCGGAGGCAAGGCTCCGAGGAAGCAGCTCGCCACCAAGGCCGCCAGAAAGTCTGCTCCGGCCACCGGCGGCGTGAAGAAGCCGCACCGGTTCCGGCCGGGCACGGTGGCGCTGCGGGAGATCAGAAAGTACCAGAAGAGCACGGAGCTCCTGATCCGAAAGCTCCCCTTCCAGCGTCTGGTGCGCGAGATCGCACAGGATTTTAAAACCGATCTGAGGTTTCAGAGCAGCGCTGTGTCCGCGCTGCAGGAAGCGGCGGAGGCTTATTTGGTTGGGTTGTTCGAGGATACGAATCTCTGCGCCATTCACGCCAAGCGCGTGACCATCATGCCCAAGGACATTCAACTCGCGCGCAGAATTAGAGGCGAGAGGGCTTGACGGGTTTTTTAACGTTTCGTCACCGCTAGGTTGCGTTAAATTATGTTCACGCTGTTGGCGTTTTGGATCCAATTCGGATCTGATTCATGTGGCTGGGGTTTTTATGTATTTATTCAACCGTAGGGTTGGGATTGTTAGATGAAAGTGTTGATGGTGAAAGTATGTTTGAGAAATTGAAATGGTTTTGATTTTAATGGATAATTTTTCACAGATTATAATTAACAAATAGATATTTTTAAACAGGATTTAGAATTTAAAGTTTTAATGTATATTTTTTTTATTAAAATTAGTAGTTAAGACTTTTAATTTGAGAACAATTTAGTTGGTGTTTTATAATTATTAGTCATTTTATATAATATTTGAATTTGTTATGTTTGTGACACAAATTGAATTAGTGTTAAATTTATTTATACTATATGTAAATATATGATTTTGAGATATTATAAAATATTTAAATAAGAGTATAAACATAAAACTAAATTGAAGAAGTTATTGAAAAAAGAGAATTATGAAGAGAAGAAAGAATTATAAACAAAATTGCAAATAATTGTAATACATTAAAATAAAATATAGGTTAAAACATATACATTTTCCTTAAAATTGATAGTTATATATATAATGTGTGTAGTGTATAGGATTTGTATAAATGGTTAGAATAAAAGAAAAATAATTATATGGTTGTTTATTTATAGATATTATATTTAACAGTAAAATTATTACAAAAAAACACGTATATAATATAAATAATTTTTGAATAATATGTTAACACTTGTATAGAACTTTTTTGGTAGTAATTATTTCTAACGTTATTATAATCTCCATTTTATATCTTTTTGATTTGTTGTTTAAGATTTTTGTCGAATGTCTCTTGAATGTTTTCTTGAACATGCTTTGAATTTTTTCTTGAATAGTAGAGATTTTTACTTGAATTCTTTGAAGATTTTTAATTTAATTATTTTTCAAGTAACTTTTTTGTGTACTAATTATAATGTCAAATAGAGCGTTTTGAGAAAATTGTATCTTGTCGAAAAAGGTACATAGTTTTGTAAATTTATCTTTGTATATGTCTTTTTGACAATTAAATTGACAAATTTCATAATGACCCTAACATGAGAATTGTTTACTTCATGTAGAGTTACAGCATTTGGGTGGTGAGTCACTAATCTTAATTTTGATTTGTTCATTGTGTGAATGAATGGAAATTTTATTGCAATGAATTTGGTTCTTCATAATTCTTGTCACGTTTTAGTTTGCTAAATCATGAATTCCAATTTGTTATTTGAGGTTGATGGTATTCGATTCAGCCAATTTGTCCCATTTTTCGAAATTGTATCGGATCGTGTCTGTTGTATGCAGATGAAAATTGTTAGTGGCTCTCGTACTTAATTTGTATCCATTTTTATTTACGTCTTCATTTTTTTAAAATTTTAATTGTACTTTTATTTCTAAGTTTTATAATCTTATGTTGTCCTTAAATATATTTTTTGCAAATTTTTTCTGTTTAGAAAATTGTTATAATTAAGATAATTTGTGGTAGTATTTTTCTTTTAATTATAACAATTAAATAATTTTGTAGTGATTTTTTTAAACTGTTATAATTTTTTTATGTTAAGACAAAATTTACAATATTTATAAATTAGGATGACCAAATTGCAAAGAATATTGGAAGAAAATTTGTGAGATTATGAAACTTTGAAGATAAAAGCTGTAATAAGTATTTTTTTATTACTATCATTTTTGATGCTCAATTGTCTTTTTTTTTGGATTTCATATATTGAATTTGAATGTTGAATCCAATGGGGCCAACGTGGGTGCATGTGAAGAATAGGGGTGAGAGGGCTCGAGGTTTTTCAACTCTTCGTTAGGTTACCTTCAATTGAATTATCCTCACACAGCGTTTTAGTTTCAATTCGGATCCGGATTCGCGTAGTTCCATTTTGTATGCATTACCCAACCTTAGGGTTGGGATTTTTAGGTGAAAATAGTTTAGTTCATATACCTTGAGCATCTTGTGGTTAGTCATTTAAACTTTATTTTGATTTGCTGATTGTGCGACTGAATGAAAAATTTGACTGCTAAATCATGAATTTCAGCTTCAAAAAATTGGTCCCATTTTTTCGAATTGTATCGAGGTGTCTGTTGGATGCAGATGAATATTGATAAGTGCTCTCGTAGTTAAAATTGTATCCATTTTTATTTGCATCTCAATTTTTCTTTATTATTTGGGAAATAGATCCTCTCCAGTTTTTTTCAAAACTGGATGAGATCTCAATCATCCCTTGATTTTAATATTTTACAGGTGAGATGCTAAAAATAGGAATCAATGGTGAGATGCTAAAACTGGACACTTTCCAGTTTTTTTCAATTGAAGAGAATCCGGGTCCACAGTTGGATTGTATTTATTGGATTTGAACGTTGAACCCAATGGGCCTAACGCGTGCCGCAATTGCAAGGTTCTAAAATTTTGATTGAGTTTTGATAATTACACCTCTCTAATCAATAAGTATATCTTTTCTTTTTAAAATAATTTTTTTACCAAAATAATTTTATATAAAAACAATATTAACTTATTTTTATACCTTATTTTCATTATTGTTTAAACACTAATTTTGTACCTTTATATTCATTATTCTTAAAACTCGAATTTTGCACCCTCCTCATCTTTATCATTCTTTAACCTTATTTTTACACATCCATCATTATCTTTAAATGTTTCTCTTCTATTTTCATGCTTTATCTTTTTTTTTTTCAAAAATAATTGTGAATATTGTGTGATACGTGATACGTGACTTGTTTTCATTGTTTGTATAAAACGATGTATTTTTGTGATTGCATTTCAAGTAGTGTTTTCATCTTTATCTTTTGTAACAAGCACTGTTTTTGAAAATTTGTGTTTCAATCATTTTTGTCAGTATTCCGGAAAGAACTTTTCGGAATAAACAATTGCCAATTCCGGAAAGAACTTTTCGGAACTATAAAACATAGTTTCGGAAATTACTTTCTAGAATAGGTAATTGTCTATTTCAGAAAGTAATTTCTGGAAGTGTTTTATTATTATTTTTGCTCTTCTTTTTCTTTTTTTTATTTTTTTCATTATTATTTATTTTATTTTATTTTATTTGTATATAGACATGGATTATCATGTTAGTAAGATGTCGTAGACGGTGAATATACCATTTGATGAGACAAAAAATAAAAATGTTAATTGTAGTGATGCATTCAACATTACAGAGGTAATTGAAGAATAAATTAATTTTGTTATATTATCATCATGTGACCATGAAAAACTAAATTTTTATATATATTTTTTAGGTTTTTCCTTCCCGAGATGCTATGTTGAATTTGGCTTGACAAGTTGCGAGAGAGAATAGATTTGTCTTTATTATTTTGAGGTTAGGCACAGATATGAGACGTAGTAAAAGAAAGACATTTGTAATTCTAAGTTGTGAAAAAAGTGGAAGAAAGGGGGTGAGTGGCAGGGAAGGGGAGTAAGGCGTGAGCGGGAGAAACTAGAGTGACATCATAAGAAATTTTGGAAAAAAAATATTGTAAACAAGAAGGGAGGGGGTGAGCGAGAAGGGGGTGCATTGTAGGATAGGAAAGGTGCACGTAAGGTTCCGAAAAGAAATTTCTAATTTGAAATTGGGAATGAATTGAAAGAGTAATTAGGGAAAAATTGTAATAAAAAAAAGAAAAAAAAGGGGAGGTGTATTTATCACTTTGGAAAGGTACAATTATCAAAAGCCTTTTGATTTCATTTGTATTTGTAGGCTTGAGAAAATGAAATTTAAAAAAAGTCAAATTAATTATTGTATAGTTTTGTAAATGTAAATTGATGGAGAACAGAACGGGTTTTTGATTTTGAGGATTTTATTCTTTTTTTTTTTTCTGGATGTTATTTGTTTTCCTTTTTCAAGTTTTTGGCTGAGAGATTTTGGTTGAGTGCACTGAAATGTTGAAATTTTTTATGCTTCTTTTCCTTTTTGAGGCAAACTTAAGAGAAAAATAAATAACATTAATTGCAAGAAACAAAAAACAAATGCACTGAAATTGGTCTAACGTGCTGCAACTGTAAGATTTTAGAATTTTGATTTCATTTGTATTTGTAGGAGTAAGAAAATGAAATTAAATAAAAAAATCAACCATTGATCGTAGAGTTTTATAAATATAAATCGATGGAGCAGCAGAACAATATGTTTTTGAAACTAAAAAACTAAAACGAATGTGGATTGACGCAAATAGTTAAGGATTCGAAGTTAACTCTCATCCTTTTCATGGATGTTGATTTGACTTCTCTTGATGTCATTAGAATTTTACTTGGTGGACAATCCTCCTCAAGGAGATTCTCTGGTGCTCAGAAATTAGTTGAGTAAATGTGATTGGATAAATCTACTTGTAGTTTTGGTCTGTATAGTAATCCTTTAAGCAACCTTTACTGATAGCTCTAGCATGTTGTTGGTGTCTTGTCCAATAGCATAAAGGGTGTCTCCTCGTTTTATGATATTAACTCATCTATGACATTGACTCAACATAAGTTTGGATCAATGTCATGGAGTCGAGAATACATGTCACTTCTAAAGCAACTAATAGTTGTTTCTGTATTATTTGAAAGTTTTGATGTGAATCTCGCAGGAATTTAGATCCTGTGAAAATAAACCAAACACATTCATTGAATTTTTTTTTTGAGACAAGCATAGTCTTTTGATAGTCTTTTGGGGATGAGTTCAAATCCTCTTTTGCGTCTCTTCTAGGATTTTACTACATCCAAAATCTTGATTGTGTATCATTTTTTTCCTATTAATTATTTTGCAATGATTCTTTTAACAACTCAAAATTTGACCAAACATTGCATCAAAATATGCAAGAAAAAAAATATGAAATATCAGGATATATTAGTTAATTATTAAGAAAGTCAATAAAAAAACATTTAAAATATTGACACTTTACAAATTAAACATTTAATAGTTATTAAAATCTTACGACTCACGATTCAAATACGATTCGATACAATTTACTTACCTATCGATTCATATCATGAGATGAATGAATCTCAAATGACTTTGTATCTTACGATACATGAATGAATATGTGCAATTTTGTACCATCAATATGAATCACGATTTAACAATTTGTTATTTATTTATTTATTTATTTTACTTTTCATTCACCGATTCTCATTGAAAACTTGAAAATCATATAAGCTTAAATTATTAAATGAAATGGAATTAAAAGAACACTTCTAAACTTATCCTATTTGATTATTTCACTACTTTATTTGTCACTTACCCATTCAATGCATGCACTCTATTTGACTTTCATGCTTCGTTTCCATTCTTCTAAAATAAAAGCTTCAGAAACTCAAATATAACTTAATTTTGTTTTATAAAGCTTATGGCTAAGTTGTTTTTTGCTAACGTACACCTACTTGTTTTTTAGTTGAAATAATTAGCAAGCTACACCATTAGTGTATTTTAAGATAATCCTAATTATAACTTGCTAAAGTACTCTAATTAAAAACAAGAGTGAGTGCACATTAGCAAATCCACAAGCATTTGTTAACGTACATTCACTTGTTTTTTTAGTTGAAGTACATTAGTAAGTTAAACCGTAAGAGTATTTTAAGTTAATCATTAGTTATAACTTGCTAACGTACTCCAACAAAAAATCAAGTGAGTGTACGTTAACAAATCTCATATATAATATTTTAACTAATTTTTTATTGTCTCTAAATCTTACACTCTGATACAAATTATGATTCACAATTCAAAATTAGTTTGGTGATTTACGATTTGATAACCTTGATGTTAACCTTAAGGTAATTGAGTTAAGTTTAGGAACCAAAGTTAGGGTATTTAAAAAGTTTAAGGACGAAAAATCAACAACTTTTAAAGTCGAGGACGAAATCAAAATTTAAAAATATTTTAGGAACAAAAAACATTATTAATTCTTGAT
>CM014730.1:22810913-22872354 GCA_004329165.1 Spatholobus suberectus
CTAATTTTAAATTGAAACCCATCAAGATCAATATCAAAATGGACCGGATTGATAGGACGGGACAGGTTATGCATACTCCAATTGCTCTTTCCAGCCCAAATGTCAATGTTTCAAGAGTTGAAAGACATTAAAGAAAAGAATAAATATGTTTTTTCCTTAAAATATTTACAAATATGGTTTTAATCCTTATAAAAATTTAAGACATTTTTGGTCTCTACATGATTAAAAGTAAGCAGTTTTAGTCTCTCAAAATTAAAAACATGTATTTTAATATAGTAAAGATTAAAAATATATTAAATTTTTACAAACAATTAAACTAATATTTTGAGAGAAAAATATATTTTATTTGAAAAAAAACCAACGTTGAATCTTGCTCGTGATGAACTAAGAAACAAGACAATGACCACTATTGTCATGTTCTGGCACCAGTATGATGAATGAACCGAGACAAAATTGATCAGTGTGTATTGGCGTGTAGTGGGTGGTGATCGGTGAAAGAGGCTGACCCACGTGTTGTCTCTTGTGGTTAGATGGTTTAGAGGGAAAAGGCAGACAAAGTACGAGAGCTACAATGTGCAAGAGACCCACCAAGAATTACATGCACCCATCATGAATACTAGCAACTACCACCCGATACGAGAAGCATGTTCAAAACCAGTCAACTTTTATTCTTCTTTGGCCCCAAAGATTGAAGATTGATTCAATTAGTGTTCTTCTTCCTCATCACCTTGCCACCAAATCCACCTTCTTGAGGTCCTCACAACATGGCTCTAGTGTTGCCACACAGCATCGTTAAAATGGCAAAACCCTAATCAAGAAGGTCGCTTGTTGTGCATTGTCAATATTGGGGTATATTTTACTCTTACTCTTTTAGTTAAATGTATTGTAACTAACTCTCAGCTAGTTACAATCTGTTAGTTGTATTATTTTACTTTTATAACTGTCCAACTGTAGTTTGTTAGATTTCTGCTATCTTTATACAGCTATAAATAGCTACTCCTCCCCTCTGTTGGTAGGTTCTCTATAATTCATTTTCATTTAAATGAAAGATTTCATTTTCTCTGCTCTTCAATTCTAATATGGTATCCAGAGCTAGTTTCGATCCCTTTAGCTAACCCTAGATCTATGGCTATTGATCAAAATCAATTGCCACCACCTCTTTCTCTGCCATTCCATCTCGATCCACTCTCATCATTTCTCCGACTTTGAATCCAATGGTTGCAGTTACGTTTTCTCATTTAATTTTAGAAAAGTTAGACTTGAAGAATTATCTCTTATGGTGCCAACAAGTTGAAGTGGTAATTGAAGTCATCAATTACACCACTTTTTTGTGAATCCTTAGATTCCATCGAAGTATACAAGCATTGAAAATCGTGATGCTGATCACATCTCTGCCCCCTATCTTGCTTATGAACAGAAAGATCAACTTCTCTTATTGTGATTATAGTCTTTGATGTCGCGCGAAATGCTTGTGCGCATTATTGCATGCAAGTCGTCATGGCTAGTTTGGGAGAAAATCCATGCGTTCTTTCATTCTCACACTAATGTCAAAGCTCGACAACTTTGTACCGTACTTTGAAAGACTATGCTCAAAAATTGCACAGTTTCTAAATTCTTACTTCAAATTCAAGCATTAGTTGATGCACTAACTACAATTGGTGATTCTGTCTCACCTAAGGAGCAACTTGATATTATCCTTGAGGAATTACCGAAGGAATATGAATCCACGTTGTCACTCATTAGCAACAAAGTTGATCCACTATCCATTAACAAAGTTAAGACTCTTTTTCTTGCGCATGAAATGCGACTTGAAAAGTTCAAGAAGTAAGCTAGTGTGACAGTCAATCTCACTAAAGGAACCTTATCTCCTTCCTTGCCACAAGTTCCTCCATAAGTTAACCTAACTAGTCAAGGTCCCTCCCAATCCTTCAACTCCAATAATGGCAATTGCTACTTCGTTGGTCGCACCGGAAGAGGTGGCCATGGTGATGGTTGCAGTGGTCATACTAGTTATGTTGGAGTTTAGCGTCAAGTGTGCCACAGGTATCGGCATGGTGCATTGGTTTGCTTTTATCGCTTTGAAGAAAACTTTGTGCCTACTATCCCATGAATCCTCTTCCCACAGGAACTCCTGGTTTTCGCTTATGGAATCCGTCACCATGGCAGAATTTTTAGCCTAATTTCCTTGGATTTTATCAGTACATACCTCCACCAACCTATGGCGCACAACCCTCTGTCTTTCCACCTAGGCTCCACTTAATTATGAACTCCAACTCGACTCATCCCACTCCACAAGCTATGCTTACTAGCGTAGCACAACCTATTTCTACATCTTGGTATCCTAACTCGGGAGCTTCTCACCATATGACCAATATCTCATACAACATACAACAGCTCAAATCACTATTAGCAATGGTCAAGGCCTTGATATCACATTTGTAGGTGTCACTAAGTTTTCCTCTCCCTTTAACTCACAAATTTCATTAATTCTCAATAACTTACTCTATTTCCCATCCATTACCAAAAATCTCAACATTGTAAGTCAATTTTGCAAAGATAACTCAGTGTATTTTGAATTTCACCCTCTGTTTTGTTTGGTTAAATCATAGAGTACCAATGAGGTGCTCCTCAAAGGTCATGTTGGTCAAGATAGACTCTACCAATTTCCAAGATTACTGACTTTGCCACGATATATTACTACCCAGTCCTTGAATTCTAATTCATTAATTTTTGTACCTCATATGTCTCCTGTTACGAATACTACTTCAAGTAGCTCATATTTTTTGCCACATGGCTCTTTAGATTAGGACATCCAAATGCAAATGTACAATGAATCATTTTCAAACGCTGATCTTTCTCCTATTAATAAAAATGTTTTTGGATTTTTGCTCATCGTGTTGTCTTGGAAAAGCTCATCGTCTTCTCTCATCCCTGCCTACCACTACTTATTCTAAACCTTTTGAACTAGTATATAGTGACTTATGGGTGTAACACTCTTTAATTTTAAATATAATTCATATTAATTTAATTTTTACTTTAAGTTGATGAAAATGTGAGTAAAATTTTTTCTTTTTTTTTTCGATAACAGAATTTAGAAATAGAAGTGAAATGATAAAAATTGCTTATGTATATATATATCCAACTGTACATCATGGTTTGAGTAATACATAATAGTCAAAGAGACAGCAAAAGTACATCAAAAGACATATACTACCTAACACAATATATACATAAAAAAAAAGATCCTATACAGAGCAGTATTTATCTACCCTATCCCTTAAGAAAATATTATAAACTAGGTCTTCAAATCTGGAGAAGTATCCTCTAGCTCTTCCTCAACATCATCAGGCATTGTTATCATCTTCAATAATCACGATTCAACATGCATAACAAAAATAATGGAGTGAGGTGATTTGTTCTAAATCACTTTCACATGTATGGTAGGAATTTAAATACAATTAATGAAAGGAACCTAGGGTTTAGTCTAAGTTATACTACACTACCCTTGACTTGGTATGGATCCATACTTCCCATCAATGAGTAATAGTTCTTAACAGAACCTGGGAAGTGACTAGGAGTACATATACCTCATCAACATCATCACATGGTACAGTCCTCATCATCAATGAGGAACAAATATCAGTCAAGACGTCCATTTATAGAGGTATACTCTCAAACCAATCCCAGAATGCTGAGCAGTTGTCGAGGTTATCGAGCTTGGTCAGGTGAATATCCCAGCTCACGGGCGCTACCCTGGCTATTAGGACTTTCACCACTCGATGCCTACCCCCGAGACCTCCCAAATGGGTCCCTGCCTTTCATTCCTCAGCGTACCAAACTGTAGCTTCCCTAACAGGGTGTCATGCCATTGCATGTCCCTTGCTTTACATTACTCACTAATCTATTAATTTCTAAAGGTTCACTTTGGTCTCAAGTATTTGAGTACCAATATAATTTCTATTAATATCTCTGCCTTATATTACAGAGATTTGACCCATACATATCATTCACATAATTCATAATGCAAATTAAAGCACATAAGCAATAATTCAATAAAAATAAAGATACACAAATTAAAATAAAGACTGATAATTAAGAAATAAATCATAGAATGGTCAAAAAATTTCATAAAAATAATTTTTTAAACTTAGAAAAATAATTAGAATTTTATCATGAATTTTTAGAATTTTTTTGAAAAATTTTAAAATTTAGTATTTCTAAGAAAAATGTATTCACAGGCACTTATAGAGCACAATTAGAAGTACTAAATAAGTTTTAAAATTTATGAAATTTTTACAGATGGTCTATTAGTGTGTCTAGACCTACCTGAACGATAAGAACTTAAACTGAAATTTCTATAGTAGTTTTCTAAAAATAAATTCATAAATAGCTCATAAAATAATTTCTATCTTTAGTTTCATATTATGAGATTTATGGTTTATTTCTTTTACTATTTCTGCTAAACTAATTGAGTATTACTAAAATTTGATAATTCAATAATTTAATTATTTATTATAATAGCTAAAAATTTTTTTTTTCTAAATTTGGGCAGTATAACAGCTTAGTAATTCTACTATAATTGTTTGAATTCGAGCAATATAACAACTTAATAATTATACTATAGTTGTCTAAATTTGAGCAGCATAACTACTTAATAAGAGTATTTTAATTATCTAAAATTGAGCAAAGTAACATCTTAGCAAATGCATTTTAATTTTCTAAAAGTGAGCAGAGTAACAGCTTAGCAAGTGCATTTTAATTTTCTAAAATTGAGCAGAGTAGCAGCTTGGTATAATTTAATAATTTGAATTTGAGCAAAATAGTAACTTAGCAAAAATTAAAGTTTAACATCAAACAATATAACAATAATATTAATAATAAAACAAAATCCTAAACGGGTTCAGGGGAAAACCCTTCCTACCAACATGCAAAGTAATTGAAATTTAGAACCAACCCTACTCCCCCCATTACCTCAAAGAGTTGGTGAAGTTGTTGGTGTAGAGTTCCTACGAAGAGGATTTTTACTAGTTAATGAAAATTAGTAGAATTTTGGTGTAAGAAGAAAAAAATTATGGAGGAAGGTGGCTATGGAGAAGTGGCAGTCCAGCTTAGAGAGGAATGGGATGAAGATTTCAGTTCTAAGTGATGGCTATTTATAGGGAAAAAAATGAACCTAGGTGTCCCTATGTGAGATCATCCATGATGCAAAAATTCCAATTTTAATTTATTTGTAAATGTAATTTAGGGACACATCTCCAAATTAGGTGATGAATCACCTATTTTCTAGAGCTGGACGTGGGATACCAGCTGTCCCAG
Source organism: Spatholobus suberectus (assembly GCA_004329165.1). NCBI lineage: Eukaryota > Viridiplantae > Streptophyta > Magnoliopsida > Fabales > Fabaceae > Spatholobus > Spatholobus suberectus. The sequence continues at coordinate 22,816,230 of CM014730.1, forward strand.
AGCTCTTCCAGTAAAATTTTGACTGTTAATTAATTAGTCGATACCGATAAAATCGCCTAAACTTGAAAAAAAGAACTTTTAATACCAAAATAATTAATTTAGATATAAATCTGAACAAATGTAATATTTTTCATCAAAAATAATTTCTAAAAATAAATTTTAATTTTTTTCGAATTATAAATATATATATTATATATTTTAAGCTTAGAAAACTCATATTAAATTCATTTTAATTCAATAAATGCTCAAATTTTTATGAAAATTCTAAAATTACATGTTTTACCTAGAAATGTACTAAAAATATCATTTTCATCATTTTTGGATCTCAAACCAATACTGAGTTGGTTATTTGACAACTAGGGGTATTTTGGTCATGTTGTACAGGAATTTTAGAAAATTCCCAGAAAATTTCCAAAATTATATTTTAATACATATGACATGGTTTTAAACTCAATTTGACATTTTAATATCAATTGAATCTTTTTCTCATGTCAGCCCTTAATATTGACAATTAAGGACAAAATCGTCATTTTCTAATTTTTCCAGGCTTCAACTCGGAAAAATTATTGAAAATCACGATTAGACAGTTTTCGCTATTCTAAATTTAATCATGGGGCTCTGCACTAATGTTGTCCACTTGTGGTTTTACATATTATGTTACATTTGTTGATGCTTACACTCAGTTTACTTGCTTATATCTTATTAAAAATAGATCGAAAACTTTAACCAAGTTTAAGAAATTTTAGACAATGGTGGAAAAATAGTTTCAGCTTCCTGTCAAAGTTATTTAAACAGATTGGGGTGGTAAGTACAAACCCTTCATTGCGTATCTTGATGAGATTGGAGTGCTTCATCGGTTGATTTGTCTACACACCCACCATCAGAATGGAGTTGTGGAGCGTAAACATTATTATATAGTTGAGCTTGGTTTGAGACTCTTAGCTCATGTATCCCTCCCAATCAAGTTTTGGGACCATGCCTTTATCACCAGTGTATATCTTATTAACAATTTGCCATCTGTAACACCTTGAGGGATATTACCGTAGCTAAGTCTAGATTTTTAAGAACAAAAAAAAAGACTTAAAAACATAGAAACAATATGCAGATGCTACTAAAAAATATAACTATATTTATATAACAATAATACAATAAAATACCACATATGCCTAATACACCTCATTTATCACCCAAAGGTATTGTACAAAACATAAAGAGGAATACAATGAAACAATGTAAACTAGATTACGTCTTATTGCACATGACTCCAAGCTCCATCTGCACATGTATTCACTTGTATCCTAAAAAAAGGGAAACTTAAGGGAGTGAGACATAATGTCTCAGTAAGTGCTCTAAGGGTTCTAGGGCTAGGTCAGACTCTTCTACTGGGACAACCTTCATCACTTATCTCTCATGGATTTAGCCTCACTAGGTCTCTCATAATTCTCCATACCTATAATTGAGTCTACATCTTTCAACAGTTAATATTTCTTGTTAACTCTTCTCTCATTTTCACAACTGTTATACAAGCTTACTATCTCATTATCAACTTAAGAACTAATCCTCATTACTTATATTTTCTTAACCACAACCCTTTCTAGTATTTAAACCCTTCATGTTTAGATTTTACTCTTCTTCCTTTTGATATTCAAAGTTGTCTCTAGGGGGTCAAGTCTAAGGCTACAAGCATTCTAAAATACCCTTGACACTCCCTTAACACTTACCTTGATACTTTCATTTCGTTCTCTATTACTAGTCTTATACCTTTCTATTACACCGTATGGGAATTCACCCTTTCTTTATTTTCATCACAACTATTATTATCCAACTATAACCCTCATAACACCATCCTAGGGTCTAGCCTCTCACATATCCATAAGGTAGCAGGACAATCCTGATTACAAGCATACATTTATTTCACATCCTTTGCCTAATAACTAGACATACACTACATTTTGTTTTATGAAACAGGAACAATAAACGTGCATAATATGATCGCATATCCATAACTTTGACATTTCATCACAAGAAACAATTACATTTTCATATGTGTACACACTACATCAATTACTTATGAAGAAGGTCACACAGACTTCACATAGTTACAATGTAGCACACTTCAACATATCACAATACAATAAGATGCCTATGCATGCTATGTTCCTAAATCACTACTCATGCACATGTGGTACCAACTTAAACTTTTTGGAAAGTAGACTAAGAGTAAATGCACGGCCTAAGAAGTGTTGTAATGACCTTTTGTCGCCACAGTACAACAAACAAACCCCTATATATATATATAAAGATACTTAATAATAATCAATCCACACTTTACTCTAATATATATCAGATATTAGATAATACTGTATACAGGCCCCATTTACATATACAACACCAAAACAGGAACACAAAACCAAACTCCCTATAGCTAGTCAGCTATACAACATATACATTAAATCCAAAAAGAAACAAAAAGATCTTCCAAAACAGCTCCACCCATAAGGGCCTCCAAAAGTCTCCATCTAAGACCTCCTCCATCAACCCCGAGAAGCTGGATTTGCGGATGCCTCTCCCTCTGCTCCCATGCCAAAATGATGTGATCATTACAGTCACAACAACACAACAATAGCAACAAGACATCCAACCAACAACAAAACAAGGCAAGGGTAAGCTTACGAAATAAAGAACAACATACAATGTTTAATCCACATAATCATAATCATTAATCACACCAACATATAAACTAAATCTGCCCAAAAATGGGTTTACATACTTTACAATATAGCACACACACATTACACACCATGCTGTCAACCCTATATGTCAATGTATGAATGACACGACTCTCGAGAGATTTTCTATATTCTAGGCGATCAGCCAGGTCTTATCCCCTACCATGGCCATTTAGCACCATTCAGGGATTACCAAAACTATGATTAGTTGGATAAGCTTACGTTGTCAAGATAAGTGTATGTGGGTGATGGTATACCACGACACAAGGCCTGCACTACCTTGGCCCCCTATGAGATTACCCATCCACTTATTCCCTAAGTCCAGCTTTAAAACCACATTTCTTATCCAAGCACTAGGTTGGAGGCCTATTTGAGTACCGACTCTAGTCACCATCCACATTACATGCCTACCAGCACACGGCTTGAGGCCCACACAACCTTAGCCAACAACATATGCATGCCAATACATGTATCACCACAATAATCAACTCTACCAAACAATCATATATATATATATATATATATATATATATATGTAGCAACATATCAACACACCATTAACTCAACCACAGTAGTCATCATATCATATCATATATGTAGCAACATATCACCATGTGGCCTACTCAACACTACCTGTGGTCCAACAATCACCATCAACTCCAAATCAACCCCATGCACGCCCAATTCGACCTCTTGCATGGTCAACAGGTAAAGCCCTATCCAAGCAGCCCACCTCATGAGAAACCTCATATAACAATATCATATACAACAAGTAGAGGTCCTATCTAAGCAACCTTCCACTTCAATAATGTATCCAATAATCAATCACAATTTGAAACCAAAACCCTCTTTGAAAACCATTTGGAAGATTGACAAATCTTAAAATATACATTTAACATCTTTAAGGACCAAAATTTATATAATAGTTCATATTTTGAAACGGAAACTTTAAAATTTGTAATAGTACATTCAATTATGAAATAACAAATTAAGTACTATAGTAACAGATTATATCAGTTCAGTAAAATGCACCAAAATTCATTTCCTGGCAGGGATAATCGATTATGTATATCCATAATCGATTATTTCTAAACCAGTATCAGTAAAAAATTTCTTGAAGCCCAGATAACCGATTATGAGACCCTATAATCAATTATTTGCGAAACAAAATCATGAAAACATCTTCTGAAACTCTAGATAATCAATTATGTGATCTCCATAATCGATTATCTATGACGAATTTATGAAAACACGTGATTTTTGCAGAAAAACTTCAACTTCTCGAGCACATAAACTCAGATTTCAAATCAAATAGAGTTCCAATCATCAATCCATCTCAAACAAGCTCATATACATTAGATTTTACACGTAATTCAACATTTCATCACCAAAAATCAAAAATCCTCCCCAAAACCCATTTTCCCCAAAATATCAAAACCACCAAATAGATCCACATCCATAAAGATTCAACCACTTCCAAGGCAAGAAATCAACATATTAACAGTTACTAATACAAAACAACTGATTTGTAAGCTTCCTTTACCTCTAAAAGTTTCTGAATTTGAATTTTGTTTCTTTGAGAAAATTTGTGTCTTGAGCCAAAACCTTACACGATTTTATTCCTTCTCTCACCACAATCACTAAGTCGAGCTTGGAAATCCTCTAACACACTTATCAACCTCAAATTTTCAGAAAGAGATTGAGAGAGAAAGTAAAGAGAGAGAAAATGAATGGGAGAATGAGGAAAAAGCCCTTCCTCCCCCTTATATACTCAACCTCCCTAGAGCTCTCACACGAACTTTTGGCCAACTGAGGCCCAAACCTCACCAAACCACTCCCTTTTATCTCAAAACTGATTTAACTCAACTGTTTTTCTCTCAAAACCCAAAATCACATTCACATTGGCTCAAGCACATATCTCAAGTTTCCTAAATTGAAACCCAAATTTCAAACATACAACACACAACCACCATCACATATCACAAACCATATACCGACAATTTATTTATTTATTTTAATCACCTAGATTACATAACTAAGTTCCACTTTTAGTTATTTAAAACACTTAATCATGCAATATGAAAAACAAGATGTTACAAATGTCATCGATATTGATGCCTTTGGCTCTCACATTCTTAAGTAGTATGATATCCCTCGGTGACTAGTCAGGGTTACCCAATTTTGCCAATACGTCCTAGCTGTATGGGATCAGCATGGACCATTGAAGTTTTTCCAACCGGATAACCCCCAAGGCTAGGGTTAGACAACCCATCATAGCCTCCACTAGCTAGATTCCTACATACTTTCCTCATCACATAACTCAAATGTTATGATACATGGTCATATACAATGCTTACAACTTTTCATATGCTTTTGTCATGAAATATTGGCACAATTTTATATCACACTTAGTTTTCTCAAAGTAAATAACAGTGACACAATATAAACTCAACAAGACATAAAAAAAAAGCAACAATGAGTTAAAAACTGCAAAAAGGAGTTCACAGGCACCAAAACAAAATAGCCAAGTCATGCCCACCTAGCGGGCCAAGAGCGCCTCTCGATAGGTCAAGGTCAGACTCCCTTCGCCTGGCGGGTTTCTTACCTCACCCGACAGGTCAGCATGCTCGGCACTAACACAAAGTCTAGTTTTCAAAAAAAGTAGCCCTGCGGCTATCTAATCCCACCAGGTGGATCTGAGATATGAATTTTAATTTACTTTTCCTATTGCCTTTGGTTTCTAAATGCTCCAAAATAAATAATTAAATTCTTAATACTTCTTGTACCTTGATAATTGTTCAATCTAATTTATAAACTCCTCATTCAGTCACAATCCCCTTAAAACCCATCAAATCTCTAAACCTAGGCATAAGGAGGGGGAAAAGGTAAATAGATAAACAAGCACAACATAAAGGACAAGGAAGGACACATGGGAGAGCACTCACCTTTAGGGACATGCTAAGTTCTAAGGCTTGGGTTTTCTAGTTTCTATTCCTCCTCTTTCTCTTCTTCTTCTTCTTCCACTACAACATTTTTGGCCTACAGCTACGCATGAAAACTGTTGCCTAATTCAAAAAAGCCGTTCTATTTTGCTTCGACAACGGTTTTCAAACTGTGGTAGTCTAAGGCGTTGCCTATTCCTTTGGCAATGGTTTTATCAAATAAAGACAATGCTAACAAAAAACAGTAGTAATTGGTGTAGTATAGACAGCGATTTTTAGAAGCATGCTACAAGAACGGTTTTGCACCGGTGTAGTCAATGGCAACAAAAAAAACCGTTGCCTATAAATGTCAAAAAGTACACTTATTGATTGTTGCTATAGAATTTAGACTACAGTTTTTAACTTGAACAATTTTACCTTTAAGAATGTGTAATCATTTTTTTCTTATAAAGCAACGATTTTAATTGTATTATAAAGTGGGTTTTTTATAAGGCAATTTTAGAACAATTTTTTTTTAAAAGCAACAATTTCACTAATAATAAGTATAGAGAATGGTTTTTTTATTCATCAAAAATTATTTTTGTTGACAGTAAAGAAACAATTCATTAGATGAGAATATAACAACTTGCATCTACTAGGCAAAGAATAATGATAGTCATTAATCATCCATCAATATTCACCAAAGTTACATTGTGATCCATAAAGTCAATCATAATTCATAACTAGCTATCAAAATAATGTTCTCCAAAATAAAATTCATGTCACTTGTGAACTATAAGTATGTTTCCATCTTCTTCTTTTTGATGCATTGCCCTTTTAGTCTGGATCTATTAGCATCATTATTTATCAACAAAATTAAAAGAATATGATTAATAAGAAATGTGACTTAAGATTATTTGAATTTCTCCAAGAGAGAAACATAGAACAATATTAATTTTTTGTTAGAAGAGGAAAACATAGAACCTATTAATTAAAGAAGCTACTAAAGTCACCGTGAAGAAATCAAACTTGAAAAAAAAAAATAAGGTGCTACCCATTCTAAAGCCTGTGTAGCATCCGAATATATATATATATATATATATATATATATATCAATGACTATCAATATAATATACACATAATTCGCAAATGAAAATAATATGGTATATAGTATAGAAGATGAAAGCACTATATTGTCAATAAAGTATATAATATAAAAGACCTTTTAATCAACTTTTATCCTTTCTAATATGATACGAGATTTCAACTTTTTAAAGATAGATCTCTAGTATTATTACTATATTCCAATAGCCAATCAATCCCTATAAATTGAAGTAAGCATGTTTTCATAGCCAATATAGTATAAACAACTAATTTTAAGGATATGTGTATATCATGAGACTATCACTAAAATTGTTGTGATGCTTGCTGAATGTTATTTTCTTCATTTAGACTTATATATGCATAACTTTTTTTAAGGGGCCATCTTGTTTTACGATCCTTCATCAACATGCCATCTGGGAAATGAGAATCATAGATCAAGATAAAATGCTAACCTGTGTGCTGAACTCCAACTCACGAGGAAGTTAAAATCATATGATACAATCCAAGAACACAACCAGCAAACAAAAGTCACAAGGCTTCACCGGAGCCCGTCAGTTTGATGGGAAATATCTGGAAAATAAAATATAACCATTCATCATGATGGTGATTTATGGTGTTTCATTTTTTTATTTCTAAAGTCCAAGCATATAGTAAGACAAAGCTACCTCAAACATTATAACCCCGGGAATTGCTCCAATGCCTATCAAGTAAGATCCCATCTATACCTAGCCATTAACAAGATTAATAGGAGAATCACCTTATCTAATAGCCCATAAGTAAATTGGTCTCAACACAGAACATGAATTGAATTCTTATTGTGAAACTTTAGAGGCTTCAATCACATCTTGAAACCAATTTTATCTTACTAAGATAAATACAAGGTCAACAAAAGAATGAGAAAGATTGAGGCACATCAAAAAAGTTTAGCAAGAGATCAAGGACTTCACTAAATATGCCAGAAACACTAATTATCCACAAGATTTTACTCAATTGTGCTATTTATACATAAAAGATTATAACTAAGAGTTTCACATGATTCTTTCATAGTCATATAAAGTAGAAATGATTACAATCCATTTAAAAAATATGTCAATTAACTTAATTTTCTCTTTTAATGGTTCTATTATGCAAATTTTGTGAGTTGCCACATAGAGTATGATGACATTGACAAACAGACTCATAGTAGGTTATATTGACCATCAGGCATGAAAAACTAGAAGATGATTTTTAGAAAGAAACCAAATCAGATAGTCCAACAAGAATAGGAATGTCATATATGCATCAAATAAATATCTGAAAAGAATAAACTGCAAAAATTTACTTTGCATGGTCACATTAAGGTGAGTGTTTTCATATCAAGAACCACACTCTTGTACCAATAGTCAATTTTTCCTTATCTACTTTACTGTTACAACCAACCACATACTTAGGTCTGTTGTTTGCTTTGGCAATCATTGCAGGATAACAGAAACAAAAACATACAATAAACATGCTTATGTACACATCAACTAAGCAAGGGAACAAAGAAGATAGTTTATTAAGTAGCTAGATCAACTAATTAACTAGATTATATATTATAATCCAAAATCAATATGTATAATTTTTCTCATTAAAAAGGAAATATAATCTTGTTTATATAATCTCAATATACAAAGTGAAAAAGGATAGAATCATTGTAGTATTCATTGTCAAGAGGCTTAAGAAAATCATTACAACTTTCAATGATCTACCCACACTGTGAAGAGACTTCAAATCATTTGTTTTATTACACTCTTTCTTCGAAGCTTACAATTTCTCTCTGACTATAATTTGCATTTCAAAGCCATACTCATCAAAATCCATAACAAAAACCTAATTAGTCAGAATAATAAAAAAAGTACTGGAAATAAAAGAAGAGTGAATTGTAGACGTTATCAATATTAAAAGGGATTGAAAAAGCACCAATGGGAGATTGAGAAACAAACCTCACCATACTCTGGATTTCAATTCATTTTGCTAGAGTTCGATGTCATCAACATCTGTCATTGTCTCAAATTGAAAATTAAGATTTCATTTCAGCCCAAACAATGTGGACTAAATAACAAATAATACACATTTTGGGAAGACGATAAAGAGATCTGCGCACTGATTTGAAATACAGAGAAGGAGACAAAAGCCTAGAGGCACTCCAATTTGAAATACGAGGGAAACAAACACTAAAACCCTTGTTCTGGAGACAACAAAAACCTAATTTTAAAAAATAAAGTGATAAGGACCACTTCGTCATCAAGGGTAGACATATAAGTACCATCTCACTCAATGTGATTGGAAGCAGTTGAATGGTGAAATCTATGGGTGAAGACGCATTTGAAGCACTAAACCAGATAAAGGCAACAAGTAAGAGAAAGGGAAAAACATTTTACATCTTTAGTGCTTGATAAATTTTTTCATATTTTTATGTCATACGAGAACCAACTTTTTCTCCTATCTTTTAGTAAATAAATAAATAAGAAACGGTTTTTAACTATTGATTAAAATTTAAAAATGAAAACCATTGCATATTAAACTTTAAGAACGGTTTTTAATGGTTGCATATGAAATTATTAAAATTGATTTATCATACCAACAAAATAAAAAACCGTTGTCTAATATGGTATACGAGAACAGTTTTTTATGTGTTACAAAGTTAGATGTTGCCGTAGGTCTAAAATGTTGTAGTGTTCCTTTTTTCCTTATTCTCTTTACCTTCTTTCTTCTTCTATTTTGTGACAGCTAAACCTAATTCTCCTTCTCTATTCTCTTCTTATAACATGTGGGTGGGTATGTAGTTTAGTGGGCTTTAGTCCCCTATTGAGCCCTAGATGCTCTTTTAGGTTCTATGATAACATTCCTACTAATTTCTAATACTAAACTGTTAATAATAATAATAATAATAATAATAATAATAATAACAACAACAACAACAACAACAATAAGAATAATAATAACAATAAATATAATAACAATAACACAACACAATAATAATAATAATAATAATAATAATAATAATAACTGCTACAACAACAACAATAAATATAATAATAACAGCCATAAGAACAATAATGATAATAAGAGATATAATAATAATATAATAATAACAATAACTCTTAAGACGTCTTTTATCCAATAACATATGATACTAAGAGCTACCTCGTGGTTTCTTTCTAGTACCTGAAATTTAGGGTGTTACAACTCCACCTCCCTTAAAAGATTTTTGTCCTAAAAAATCAAAACCCTAAAAACATGTTCATGGTTGCTCACCTACTCATCCATTTCGATCATTGAAGATTCACCCCTCTAATTGCCTCTCGAACAATTTTAATTCTAAACAGTCTATGATTCTTCCTTAACTTTTTCCTAAGGAAATTTCTATCCTCTTGATAAAAAGGTTTTCTATATGACTTCATCTCGTACTTAAACTAGTTTAGGATATCATGTGAATAAATGGGTTCCATCTAGATAGGCACCTACATCATTTATTCATCTTTGCCCAGGCCTAATCCTTAAATGCAACTCTAGGATCAAGTAGTTTTCAGTTAAGGCATCTATCTAAATATGTTAAAGATGGCTGGGCATTCCTTCTTAGTGCGTCAAGCCTTTTCTAGATGTAACTCTTTCTAAGTCTCTATCTAGTAGGTGTGATACTTAGGAATTCGTTCTTATATGTCTCTGCTAGGTGTAGCTCACAAGGCTCCTCCATATAGTGACTCTAATCTGTCATCACTCAGGTCACTTATGGGCTAGGATTCATAAATGTCATTATCAATCTAACTCTAGAGGTACTCAAGGGTTTCCTATTCACAAGATTTGTTGCTTCGTTGGTTTACCTAGGATTGAATTCTTCTCATAGGATTTAAGCTACTCGAAACCTAGGTCACTATTTGTTCATCCTAAGACAACTGCATTCTAACCCATGTTCTTGGGGCACAAAAGACACTCAACTACCCCTTACTAAGCTCTCAACAATACAAAAAATAAAAAGCAAATGGAAGCAACTAAGGAGGACATCACAACATCACATACTTCGCATACATTGGACATATACATCATTAGCATTTATCCCTGTAAGCCATGCAACTACACATGTAAACATGTATCCATACTTTACTCTTAGGGTCATCGGCACGAATATGCATCATGAAGAACAGTCGTGCATCAAACCCAAGATGTTAAACTCAAACCCAACATACAATATCAACACCCCTATCTCTCACCCTAAAATCATGCAAATTAGTTAACTCGCTAGTTAAATTAGACCAATTATATCCATACAAGATATCAAGAGAAAAGAAAGTAATCAAGAAGGTTATGTTATTATTATAGTTAACCAAAGTATAATACAATACCAAGTAGAAATATATATGTCATTTTGCATCTAACATTTAGTAAACAAACACACGTCTCATGTTCTGACAAACAGAAAAGGCACATATAACTATCAAGAAAATTCTTAATACGAAGCAACATAACTTGGTTGGTCTAGTACAAACCACACCCAGTGCAACAACATTCCTACTTAAGGGTCATCACATCAATCAGCAAAAGCAAGCACTAAAACAATCTATATCTATATACACAAGCATTTAAGTAAGGATAAGGAGGTTGAAAACAACTCCCCATCCTCCACACAATAAGGGAAAGGAACATATTATCCTTAGGGCATGCAAACAACCAAAAGGTCTATCACTTGGGGAACACATACCTAGGGTAAGCTCGTCATCATCCTAAAAAAGGAGAAACTTAAGAGAGTGAGACATAATGCCTTAGTGAGTGCTCTAAAGGTTCTATGGCTTGGTCAGACTTTTTTATTCGAACAACCTCTATCACTTATCTTTCATGGCTATAGCCTTATTAGGTCTCTCATAATTCTCCATACTTAGGGTCGAGTCTATACCTTTCAACAGTCAATACTTCTTGTTAACTCCTTTCTCATTTTCACAACTATTATACCAGCTTACTACCTCAATCTCAACCTAACAACTCATCCTCATTACTTATATTTTCTCATCCAAAACCCTCTCTAGTATTTAAACCCTTCATGTTTAGATTTTACTCTTCTTCCTTTTGATATTCAAAGTTGTCTCTAGGGGGTCAAGTCTAAGGCTATAGACATTCTAAAATACCCTTGACACTCCCTTAACACTTACCTAGATACTCTCATTTTTTTCTTTATTACTAGCCTCATACCTTTCTATTACGCCATATGGGAATTCACGCTTTCTTTATCTTTATCACAACTATTATTATCCAACTATAACCCTCATAACACCATCCTAGGGTCTAGCCTCTCACATATCCATAAGGAAGCAAGACAATCCTAATTACAAACATAAATTTATTTCACATCCTTTGCCTAGTAACTAGACATACACTACATTTTGTTTTATGAAACAGGAACAATAAACGTGCATAATATGATCGCATATACATAACTTTGACATTTCATCACGAGAAAAATTACATTTTCACATGTGTACACACTACATTAATCGCTCATGAAGAAGGTCACACAGACTTCACATAGTTACAATGTAGCACACTTCAACATATCACACTACAACAAGATGCATATGCATGCTATGTTCTTAAACCACTACTCATGCACATGTGGTACCAACTTAAACTTTTTGGAAAGTAGATTAAGAGTAAATGCATAACCATAAGAAATGTCATCGGTACCAATGCCTTTGGCTCTCACATTCTCAACTAATATGATATCCCCCGGTGACTAGTCAGGGTTACCTAATTTTACCAGTACGTCCTGGCTCCATGGGATCAGCATGGACCATTGGAGTCTTTTCAACCGAATAACCCCTAAGGCTAAGGTTAGACAATCCATCACAGCCTCAACCAGCCAGATTCCTACATAATTTCCTCATCGCATAACTCAAATGTTATGATGTATGGTCACATACAATGCTTACAGCTTTTCATAAGCTTTTATCATGAAACATTTGCACAATTTCATATCACACTTAGTTTTCTCAAAGTAAAAAACAATCATACATATAAAGTCAACAAGGCGTAAAAAAATAACAATGAGTTAGAAACTGCAAAAAGGAGTTCACAGGCACTAAAATGGAATAGTCAAGGTCATGTCTGCCTAGCGGGCCAAAAGGGTCGCTTGGTGGGTCAAGGTAAGACTTACTTTGTGTCACACCCCTACTTTTATATATTAAATTATTCTATATGGTTAAAAAAAAATTTTAAGTCATCAATGTATTTAGAAAAATTAATAATAATTTTAGAAATTTCTCTGGAATTTATTGAGATAATTTTTGTAAAATGACAAAAATACCCCTAGTTGACTATTGGAACCAACCACAGACTTTTTGACCTCAAAATATTTTGAAAATTTTATATTAAGTATCTCTTATTATAAAAACTTTATTTTGAAAGAAAAGTAGTGAAAAATATAACAATCCTATTTCAATTCTTCAACTGTTTTTTTATATTTGACAATGCAATTCTGAAAAATCGAGAAGGAATTTCCAAATTCTGAGTCCCACCATTTAGCTCAAAAATTCAAGAGCTATTTAATCATGATTTTTAATAATTTTTCCGAGTCGGAGCCCAGAAAAAATTAGAAAATGACAATTTTGTCCCTACTTCTCAATATTAAGGGTTGACATGAGGAAAAGATTCAATTGACATTAAAATGTCAATTTGAGCTTGGAATTATGTCATATATATTAAAATATAATTTTGGGAATTTTCTGAGAATTTTCTGGAATTCTTGTGTAAAATGACCAAATTACCCCTAAATGTTTGATAAACCAGCCAATACTAGTTTGACATTCAAAAAGAATGAAAATGGTAATTTTAGTTTATTTATGGGTAAAATATTTAATTTTATAATTTTCAAAAAGAATTTGGTATTTATTGAATTAAAATGGATTTTCTATGAATTTTCTAGCTTAAAAATACAAAATAAATACATATAATTTGAAATAAATTAATAAAAATTAAAATTTATCATTAGAAATTTATTTTGATGAAAAATAATGTATTTGTCCAGTTTTGCATTAAAATGCATTATTTTGATATTAAAAGCTAATTTTTCAAATTTAGGCGTTTTTATTAGTACCGGTTAATTCACGTACAGATAAAATTTGACTCATGGAGGCTTGGGACAGCTGGTGGACCACGTCCCCAACCCTAAAATAGGTGATTCACCACCTATTTGGGATATGTGTCCCTAAATTGGATTAAAAATAAATAAAAATTGGATTTATGACATAATAATGATATAATGGATGATGTAAAATGGTGGGACACCTAAGCCCCCTCTTCCTCTATAAATACCACCATCCATGGAGAAGATTTTCACCATCCTTCTCCTCCATAAGCTAGAGAGCCTCTCTCTCAAATCTTCTCTCTCTAGAAATTTTTCTTATTTAGTTTTTATGTTAAAATTTTGCTAGTTTTCAACTAGTAGAATTTCTCCTCCTAGAAGCTCTACGCCAATAATTCCATTCTTTTCATCAACCACTTTAGAGGTAATGGGAGGAATGGGGTTGGTTCTAAATTACTGTCACTTTGCATATTAGTAGAAAGGGTTTTCCCCTAAACCCGTTTAGGTTTAAGTTTTATTATTGTTATTATTGTTTAATATTAAACTTTAATTTTTGCTAAGCTGGTACTCTATTCAATTTTAGAAAATTAAAATGCACTTGCTAAGTTGTTCCTCTGCTCAAATTTAGAAAATCAAAATTTATTTATCTAGTTGTTATTCTGCCAAAATTTTAGTAATTAAATTATAATTACTATGTCATTATTCTACTAAAATTTTATATGATTACTAAATTGTTATTTTGTTAAAATTTTGGTATTGTGTAATTTTTGCAAAATAAGACAGAAATGTTGATTGTACTGGTGCTGAAATTAATTGAGACCAGGGAAACCTCTGCTTGAGAAGTTAGGAATTGATAGTTTAGTGAGTAATGTAAAGCAAGTGACATGCGGTGGCATGGCACCCTGCTAGGGAAGCTATAGTTTGGTACGCTGAGGAATGAAAGGCAAGGACCCACTTGCGGAGGTCTTGGGAGTAGGCATCGAGTGGTGAAGGTCCCAATGGCCAGGGTAGCGCCCTTGAGCTAGGATATTCGCCTAACCAAGCTCGATAACTTCAACAACTGCTTAGCATTCCAGGATTGGTTTGAAAGTATACCTCTATAAATGGATATCCTGACTATTATTTTCCTTAATGATAATGAGGACTGTACCACGTAATGATGTTGAGAGAGGTATATATACTCCCAATTACTTCCCAAGTTCTATTGAGAACTATTACCCATTAATGGGAAGTATGGATCCATAGTTAGTCAAGGATAGTCTGATACAACTTAGGATCCCTTTTGTTGTCAGCTGTGTTTTATCTTTGTTTTATGGTAGATTTCCTACCATACATGTAAAAGTGATTTTAGAACAAAACACCTCACTCCATTATTTTCTTCTGTGTATGATTGATCATGATTATTGAAGACGACATTAACGCTTCGTGATGCTGAATACGAGATAGAGAACATCTCAAAGGGGGAGGACCTGAAGACCTATAGTATTTTCTTTTTGTATGAGGGATATGGTAGATAAATACTGCTCTGTATAGGATCTTTTTTATGTATGTGTTGGGCTAGGTAGTATGTCTTTCAATGTACTTTTGTTTTCTGACTGTTATGTATTACTCAAACCATGATGTACCATTTGATATATATATATACATAAGCAGTTTTTATCATTTCACTTCTATTTCCAAATTCTGTTAAATTTAGAATTTTTCTCTTATAGAATTAAAAAAAAATTCTCACATTTTCATCAACTTAAATTAATAATTAAATTAATATGAATTATATTTAAAATTAAAAGAGTGTTACACTTCGCCTGGCGGGTTAGCACGCTCGGCACCAACACAGAGTCCAATTTTCAAAAACAGTAGCCTAATGACTGTTTAACCTCGCCAGGCGAATTTGAGGTATAAATTTTAATTTATTTTTCCTATTGTCTTTAGTTTCTAAATGCTTCAAAATAAATAATTAAATTCTTAATACTTCTTCTACCTTGATAATTGTTCAATCTAATCTGTAAACTCCTCACTCACTCACAATCCCCTCAAAACCCATCAAATCCCTAAACCTAGGCATAAGGAGGGGGAAAAGGTAAATCGATAAACAAGCACATCATAAAGGACAAGGAAGGACACGAGGGAGAGCACTCATCATTAAGGACATGCAAAGTTGAGTTCTAGGGTTTGGGTTTTCTAGTTTCTATTCATCCTCTTTCTCTTCCTCTTCTTCTTCCTTTTTTCCTCATTCTCTTTACCTTTATTCTTCTTCTATTTTGTGACGGCTAAACCTAATTCTCCTTCCCTATTTCCTTCTTATAACATGTGGGTGGGTATGTACTTTAGTGGGCTTTAGTCTCTTATTGGGCCTTAAATGCTCTTTTAGGTTCTATGATAACATTCCTACTAATTTCTAATACTAAACTGTTAATAATAATAATAATAATAATAATAACAAGAACAACAAGAACAACAACAATAATAATAATAACAATAAATATAATAACAACAACACAACACAAAAATAATAATAATAATGATAATAATAATAATAATAATAATAATAATAATAACAACAATAATAATTGTTACAACAACAATAAATATAATAATAACAGTAATAGGAACAATAATAATAATAAGAGATATAATAATAATAACAACTCTTAAGACATCTTTTATCCAATAACACATGATACCATGAGCTACCTCGTAGTTTCTTTCCAGTACCTAAAATTTAGGGTATTACGCCATCCTTAACTCTTCACTTTGAAATTCCTTATTGCAAGTTATTTTATCAACTACCTGATTACAACTTTCTCAAGGTGTTTGGGTGTGTGTGTTTTCTTTTACTTCGCGCTTATAATAAGCATAAGTTAGTGTTTCGTTCTTAGGGATATGTTTTTGTTGGCTATTCTACTACCCATAAAGGCTACAAATGTATGGCTGCAGATGGAAGAATCTACATCTCAAAGGGCGTTCTATTAAATGAGCTCCGCTTCCCACATTCAGGCCTATTCCCCACTTTGCCTTACACATCTCCCACCACCTAACTTACTCCTACACCTCTCACTATCCTCAATATACCTGTAGTTTAGCACACACCATCCCTCACCTCGTCCTTTGCTCCAACTGACCCATAAACTGACTATGCTCCCTCTCAAACAACTAGCACCACCTCTACAACTACTACTCCTCAACCTCTCAACACCCATCCTATGCAAACTTGTAACACCCTAAGGAGCATTACCATAACTAGGTCTACATTTCTAAGAATAAAAAAAAAAAACTTAAAAAGGTGGAAATAACATACAAATGCTACTTATAAATATAATTAAATATTATATACAAACAATACAATAAAAAAATATATGCCTAATACAACTCATCTATCACCCGAAGGTGTCGTACAAAATATAAAGAAGAATACAAAAACATAATGTAAACTAGACTACGTCTTCTTGCACGTGACTCCAAGGTCCATCTATGCATGTCTTCACCTATATTCTGAAAAAGGGAAAACTTAAAGGAATGAGACATAATGTCTTAGTGAATGCTCTACGAGTTCTACGACTAGGTCAAACTCTTCTACTTGGACAACCCTCATCACTTGTCTCTTATGACTTTAGCCTCACTAGGTCTCTCATAATTTTCCATACTTATGGTCAAATCTATACCTTTCAACAGTCAAAGATACTTCTTGTTAACTCCTCTCTCATTCTCACAACTATTATACAAGCTTACCATTTCATTCTCAACCTAAGAACTCATCCTCATTACTTATATTTCCTTACCCAAAACCCTCTCTAGTATTTGAACCCTTCATGTTTAGATTTTACTCTTCTTCCTTTTGATATTCAAAGTTGTCTCTTAAGGTTATATACATTCTAAAATACCCTTGACACTCCCTTAACACTTACCTTGATACTCTCATTTTGTTCTCTATTACTAGTCTCATACCTTTCTATCATGCCATATGGGAATTCAGCCTTTCTCTATCTCTGTCACAACTATTATTATCCAACCATAACATTCATGACACCATCCTAGGGTCTAGCCCCTCACATATCCTTAAGGTAGTAAAGGCAATTTTAAGTACAAGCATACATGTATTTCACATCTTTTGCCTAATAACTAGACATATGCATCGTTTTGTTTCATTAAACAAGCATAACATACATGCATAATATGAGCACATATACATAATCTTGACACTTCATCACAATACACAATTGCATCTTCGCATGTGTACACATTACATTAATCACTCATGAATAAGGTCACACAAATTTCATATAGTACACTTCAACATATCACAATGCAATAGGATACATATGCAAGTTATGTTCCTAAATCACTACTCATGCACATGTGGTACAAACCTGAACTTTTCGGAAAGTAGACTAGGAGTGAATGCAGGCTATAAGAAGCGTCATCGGTACCGATGCCTTCGGCTTTTGCACCCTCAACTAGCATGATATCCCCCGGTGTCTAGTCAGTGTTACCCAGTTTTGCCAGTACACCCCAGCTCCATGGGATCTGCATGGACTATTGGAGTTTTCCCAACCAAATAAACCCCAAGGCTAGGGTTAAACAACCCATCATGGCCTGCACCAGCCAAATTCCTACATACTTTCCTCATTACATAACTCAAATGTTATGATGCATGGTCACATACAATGCTTACAGTTTTTCATAGATTTTATCATGAAACATTGGCACAATTTCATCATACTCAATTTTTTTTAAGGTAAATAACAATCATACAACATAAACTTAATAAGGCATAAAAAAAAAAACAATGAGTTAAAAACTGCAAAAGGAGTTCATAAGCATAAAGAACGAAATAGCAAAGGTCGTATCCGCTCGGCGGGACAAGACGTCTACCCAGCAAGTTTGCGTTGAAACTTAACCTGCTTAGCGGGTATTGAACCCTACCCAGCGGGTCCGTGTCAAGACCCAACCCGCCCGGTAGGTTGTGCATCCCGCCCAGTGGGTTTGTGCGCCTGACTTAACCACGAAGTCTAGTTTTTCCAAAAAAGTCACCCAGCGGCTGTCTAACCTCGCTGGGCGGACGCGAGGTACGAATTTTTATTTATTTATTTTTCTATTGTCTTTGGTTTGTAAATGTTCCAAAATAAATAATTAAATTCTTAATCACTTCTTCTACTTTGATAATTAGTCAATCTAATCTATAAATTCCTCACTCACTCACAATCCCTTCAAAATACATCAAATCCCTAATGTTAGGCATAAGGAGGGAGAAAAGGTAAATAGATAAACAACACAATATAAAAGACAAGGAAGGACATGGGAAAGAGCACTCACCTTTAGGGGCATGCATAGTTGAGTTATAGGGCTTAGGTTCTCCGATTTCTATTCCTCCTCTTTCTCTTCCTCTTCTTCTTCTTTTTTCCTCATTCTCTCTACCTTCTTTCTTCTTATATTTTGTGACGGCTAAACCTAAGTCTCCTTCTCTGTTTCCTTCTTATAACTTGTGGGTGAGTATGTAGCTTAGTGGGCTTTAGTCCTCTATTGGGCCCTAGATACTCTTTTGGGTTCTATGATAATATTCCTACTAATTTATAATACTAAGGTATTAATAACAATAATAATAACAACAACAACAACAACAATAATAATAATAACAATAAATATAATAACAAAAACACAACACAATAATAATAATAATAACTACTACAACAATAACAATAAGTATAATATTATAATAGGAATAATAATAATAAGAAATATAATAATAATAACTCTTAAGGCATCTTTTGTCTAATAACACAAGGGAAGGGTCCTACTAAGAGCTACCTCATGGTTTATTTTTAGTACTTTGAAATTTAGGGTGTCACAAAACTCGCTCCAAGTCTGGTATCTTCAAACCTTGACTCAAACCCACTTTACTTGTTACACATATAGAACTTAAAATCTGCAAAGCAAGCTCTCTTTAATCCTACTTGGTTTGTAGCTGTGCAAGCTGAATTTGATGCTCTCATCTGCAATAACACTTGGACTTTGGTGAACTTACCTTCTAATAGAGTGTCCATTGGATGCAAATGGATATTTAGGGTCAAAGAGAACCTTGATGGTACAGTCAATAAGTACAATGCCCACCTCATTGCCAAAGGCTTTCACTAACAATTTGGACATGACTACAATGAGACATTCTCACTTGTCATCAAACCTATTACTATTTGCCTAATTCTTACTCTTGCCTTTGTACATCGCTGGCCACTAAATCAGATTGATGTCAATAATGCCTTTCTAAATGGTGTTCTTGAAGAGGAAGTTTACATGACCCAACCTCTGGGTTTTGAAGCAATTGATAAATCATTAGTGTGCAGACTGAATAAAGCCATCTATGGCATCAAACAGGCCCTAAGAGCCTGGTTCGACAAGCTAAAAGCCCCACTCATTCAATTAAAATTTATTACTAGTAAATGTGATCCTTCTTTGTTCATTCACACTATAAGTTCCACAATGATCTATGTTTTAGTCTATATGGATGACATTATCATTATTAGAAACAACCGCTCTCTTATTCAGTCTCTTATCTACAAACTCAACTTGGTGTTCTTTGTTAAAGAACTTAGTGATTTTGAATGTTTCCTTGAAATTGAAGTTAAATCTCATCTTGATGGCTCGCTCATTCTCACACAAAGCAAGTATATTTGTGATCTCTTAACTTGAACAAAAATGGATGAGGCTAAACCAATTAACTTTCCTATGATTGTGGGTTGTAAGTTGACCAAGCAAGGTTTTGATCACCTCCCTGATGCTATTTTATACATATCTGTTGTAGGAGCCCTGCAATATACTACCATAACTAGACTCGAAATTAGCTTCTCTGTTAATAAAGTATGCTAATTTATGTCTCAACCTCTTGAGCAACACTGGGTAGCTGTTAAGCGTATTCTACGATATCTAAAAGGCACTACTAACTGGGCTTTGCATCTTCATGCATATTGTGATGCTAATTGGGCCTTGGACCTTGATGACTGCAGGTCCACTTCAAGAGCCTCTGTCTTCCTTGGCCCTAATCTCATGTCCTAGTGGTCCAAGAAACAAACTATCGTTGCTCATTCCAGAACTAAGGCTAAATACGAAAGCTTAACGCATGCCATAGCTAAGGTCATTTGGATACAAACGTTGTTATATGAACTTGGTGTCTCTTATACTACTCCCAAAATTCTGTGTGATAATTTGAGCACTGTTGCCTTTACCCATAATCTAGTTTTGCATGCTAGAGCAAAACATTTGGAGCTTGATCTTTATTTTGTATGAGAAAAGGATGTCAGTGAACAATTTCAAGATGTTCATGTTCCTATTGTTGATCAGTGCACAGATGTTCTTTCTAAGGCATTATTTTTTTCTCGGTTCTTGTTCTTTGGTCTAAGCTTAGATCGATGGATTCGTGCACTCTTCACCCTTTATGAGCTTGTAG
This sequence comes from Spatholobus suberectus, assembly GCA_004329165.1. Taxonomy (NCBI): domain Eukaryota; kingdom Viridiplantae; phylum Streptophyta; class Magnoliopsida; order Fabales; family Fabaceae; genus Spatholobus; species Spatholobus suberectus. The sequence continues at coordinate 22,837,515 of CM014730.1, forward strand.
GGACTATTGGAGTATATTTTACTCCTACTTTTTTAGCTAAATGCATTGTAACTATGTTAGTTTTGTTAGTTTACTTTTACAACTATATAGTTGTAGTTTGTTAGGTTTTTGTTATCTCTATACAGCTATAAATAGTTGTACCTTCCTTCTATTAGTAGGTTCTTTGTAATTGATTTTCACTTAAATGAAAGATTTTATTTTCTTTGCTCTTCAATTCTAATAGTCATTGCACGTTTTCGACATTGCAAGTTCAACCCTCCATTGCTCGATGGTTTTTACGGCAATGCTTTTGTGTTTTCGATGGTGGTTACCACCATAAGGAAACTTTTAGGTCGTTCCTTAAAGTATGCCTTGGAGGTAGTGAAGAAGGCAAAGAATGAAGCAAATGAAGAATATGTGCACTCTATGGCTAGCCTTATGGCTACTAAAGGAAGATCATGCTAACCTAGATTAGGGTCTTTTATGGTGTCAGATCTCACAAAGGCTGGATTCGCATATGTGAACTTTGGGTGGGACAAGGCTTTATATTGGGATAGCCAAAAAGTGGTTTTGGAGACATGCCTGGAGTGAGCTTTTATGTTCCATACACCAACTTTAAAGGAGAATAAAGTAGAGTGTTTATGATTTGCATGCCAGAATATACCATGGAGAGGCTTGAGAAAGAGCTGGACAACATACACACTCATGTTAATGTCCAATCTCTGAAGGATGGTAATAAGTAAGAAGATACCAACATGCCTTGTATGATTGTCAATAAAATGTGTGATGTCTACCTTGTTTTATGGTTTAGACTTTACAAGTTGTACCTAAACAAAATACTAATAATGATGATGATATATGAAATTTATATTTTGGGCATGATATATGAATTTATGAAACATATACCTAAATACCTAATTTTGATCAAAAAGTGAGAACTTCCTTTTAGATCATTCTCTCTTTGAATTTAAATTTGATTTTGTCTTTTGTTTTCATTTTCATATTATTATGTTTCTTTTTTTTTTTTAATTTTGCTGGTTTATTCAATTTAATTAATATTAAATAAAGAAAAATTAAAAAATATATAAAAATTAACTAACAAACCTAAAAATTAAAAAAGAAAAAATATAATAAAAAGGGGTGAGTGTGACTTATTCTTCTTGGTCGTTGGCAAGCCACAATTATTTTAATCTAACCCTATTTTTTGCCAAAGAACAAAAGTGTTGGAAGAAAGACTTAAAAACAATAAGAATATATAAATTAAAATTGTATTTCTTACTTGATATTTACAAAGATATTATATATGATATTTATAAACTTCACCTTACCTAATAAAAGTAAATAAAAATTGTACAAATCAAATGAAACATTTGTAAAAGGGTTAAAGTACCTCTTGTACTCTCTTCAATAAATCTCTTATGCTTATAAAAAAACAAAATACATGTCTAACTTTAAGAAATGCAATAAAGCTTAATTATAAGAATAAATCTATAACCTAATAAATCAGTCAAATTGTAAGAATAAATCTTTAATCTAATTGTAGAAATAAGTCTTCAAACTAATTATATATCTTCAAGATAATGATAGAATTAATTTTTTTGGATTAAATTTATTAGCTTGCAAGTAAGATCACAAAAGTGTTTTATGGAAAGTGCTTTGTAAATATAGGCTAAACTCTCGTAATGAGAGCTTGGATTTTTCTTATTATATTTCAACAAAAAGAATAAAACAATTTGTTTTCAAAAAAGAAAGAAAGAAGACAAATTCTGGCCTGGACAAGCTATCCAAGTGATGTATAGTGAACTATTTGTCCTAACATGTATTAATAATAAAACATAAATAAACAACCCCTTGCTACCACATGCCGCCATCAACTTCTAGGATCTCAATCTTCTCATACAAGCCTTTGGTGGTGATGTTGACGATGGCGCTACGGTTGTCGACGTCATTATCGAGAGGGGTTTACGAGTGCATGAGGAGCAAGTTCAGAAGTGGCTGGTGATGTGCTGTGATTATTGACATCATCGTCGAAAAGGGGTCTTTCTGGCGAGGGGTTTGCGAATGCATGAGGAACAAGTTTGAAAGTGAATGGTGATGGGATTGGAGACCCTGAAGTGGAGAAGAATGAAGAGCAAGGAGAGGGAAACGATGTTCTATGAGGGCAACATAGATAAGGAGTCGATTATCACTACAAAGTTCGAGTGGTACCTTCAGCACCTCAAGGTGTTGAGATCCACACATAAAGTCAGCGAAATTAGATTGGGAGATTTTGCTTAGGAGGAGAAGAGGTTGGAAATAGTGTATCTTGTTTGTTGAGATTTCAATGTTACCACTATGACGTCGTGAACGCACACATTGACGGTAGGTGACAGTGGGTCACCAAAGGCGATAGGCTATTTTTTGCTGCTTTTTTTGTTTGTTTTGCTTTTCATTACTTTTCTTTTTTTGCTTTGCTTGTTTTGGCTAGTTGTTGGTTGTTGAATGCTGTTTATTTGTTAGTAAAGTTATTAGTTTGTATTCTCAATTCTCTTGTTGTTTTCCTATCTTGGTTATTTGTTTATCTTTATCTTTTTAATGCCTTTTGTAAAAGAACAAAAAACAATTATCTTAATGGTCCATCATAGACCAATTCCTCTAATGGTCCACCCTAGAATTGGTCAAGAAAGAATGACAACTTATGAGGCTAGAGATGTGTGCTTTACATTTGGGGAGTAGTGGTTCTAACTTCATAACCTTAGAGTAACATCTTGCAAAAAATTAGGTCTAATATTTTGTTATTAACTATAGGTCATTTAATAATTAGGAGTGTTTTAACAAATAATCTAATAGTGGGTCTTATTTAAAGGGAGATAGGTTATTAAAAGGACGGGCCTCTAAGGCCCAATAAGGGAATTAGGGTTTATAAACCCTAACCCACATACACACACACCATATCATGCATGGTATTGGGAAAACGATAGAAGAGAGAGAAGAAGGGAAAAAGAGTAAGGAGGAAAGCAGAGGATGAGCAAAAGTTTAGGCAAGCCATTGTAGAATTATGAGTACCTCTAGGTGAGTGCAGCCCCTTACCTATTTCCTCATCCCCATAATTGTATTGTTGCTCACATGTATTCCTTTGTATGTTTCCCCTTTTTTTTCCAATGTATAATTGTCTTATATCCCTTATATCTATTGTTGAACATGCCATTATAGGATTCAATTAGGGTTTTGGTGCAAACAAATGTTTATAGTATGAGTTGAGATTTGAGATATATAATTTTATGATTTGGATGCATTCTTGTGTATCTTCCTATGTGTTTATTGCTTGTATGATTAGGATGCCATGTTAGGGTTGTCTTGAATTACTATTAAGCATGCCCATGCTTATGTTGAGTGTAACACTGTGTTTTTTTAATGTATGATTTAGTGATTTAATAACCAAAAGTGAAAATTTTAATATGTGATCTACGTAATTAAGATGAATAAATAAGTTGTTGTGTGGTTGTGGTTTTGTGTTGCTTGTCTTGGAATTCCTATATAAATTTATGGAATTTGAGGAAAATGTACTTGAGCCAAATTGAAATGTTGGTAGTGTTTATATAGGTTATTGAAGGAACAGTGGTGTTGAGCCAGTTGTAAGACCTGAGGAATGGTCAGATGGACCATGGGCCTTAGTGAACCCAAAGCCTTTTGTCAAGCCCAAGGAAGTTTTAAAGACACTAAAACCCCCATTTCCTCTCATTTTGCTAAGCCATCCATAAAATTCTCTCAATCATTCCCTAACCTCCTTACCTAAATTCTTCAAGCGTGAGGCCAATCTTAAGAAAAATCACGTTTCTAGGTAGTGGAAAGCTGTCATTGACTTACCTTCACAGAGTTCGGCTTAAGAGTCTACTTTCCCCGCATTCTCCTTTTCCCCAAATTCAATTATAGAAGCTCCAAGAGGTAAGGGAGGCTTACGTATGTTGAATGCTTGTTGTATGAGTGTGGTACTGTGTGTATGTTACCTTGGATTGAGTTAGAAAATGTGATTTGGCAGAGTTTTTGCTAAAATGTTGTGAAAATGGGTATTGTTGAACTTAGATTGATTTGTTGTTAAAGTGATGTGATTTGTGTTATATCTGTTGAGTATGATGTTGTGGATCGTTGTGTGGTTGTGTTCGACCCTTGTGGGATTGGTTTAGAGTGTGGATGAGTGTACAATTTGAATTTTTGGGTTTTTTGACGAGAGTTGCTGGCTTTGTCATCTGATAGTCGTTGAGCAACTAAGGCTCTCGCTAAGCGAGAATGCCCCAAGAGTGGAGTGAGGCTGTTAGGATTGTAGTTCGTTAAGCAACCAATGCATCGCTAAGCGAGTGTTCTTGAGTTATAGTGATGGTTGAAAAATAGGAAGAATTCATTGAGTGAAGTTTAGGTCGTTCAACGAGTATTCATAAAGATTTGAAAATTTTCCAGAAAATCATTTGTTGAGAAAGTATGAGGCTCACTGAGCAAGTATGGGCATTCTAAAATACCTAGGAGTGATTCACTAAGCGAGGACTGGGCTCGCTGAGCGATTTTGGACCCTAGAGAATTGTTGCTTTCTGTTGCCGGTCCTTCACCAAACGAGTAATGCATTCACTGGGCAAGAGGCATATGTTGGTTTTAGGATGCTTTCTGGAGCGGTTGGTCACTGAACAAGTAGTTGATTAGCTGAGCGAAATTGCTGTTGATAGAGATTGAAGGAAGTCCCTGGAATGGATTCGCTAAGTGACCCCGTTGTTGCTGAGCAAGGGACTCTGAAGACAGGATGTTCGTTGAGTGAGACTTATGATTGCTGAGTGAGAACCATCGTGGGGGAGAGTAGGCCTTTTGGAAGGAACACCTTCGAGGATGAATGGATAGGCGATTTCGCAGGGGGCTAAGGTAATGCAAACCTTGAGTCGTGGTGAGCCACCACCCACATACACTTATCTCAACACACCACTTAATCTTATTTGTAGATCAGAGTTTGGTAATCCCTGAATGAGTATTTTTGACTTCATGTTAAGGGATAAGACTTGGCTGAAATTGTTGTTAATCTCTCGAGAGTCATGTACACATACGTTAACATAGTTGTGGTGGACTTGTTGTATCACAGGGTGCTGAGTTGAGAACTCCTTACTATATGATTGTATGATGTATACATATGAGTGAATGTTGGGAACTGTGGATGATTTCTTTGATTATATATGTCATGTTGTTGGTTTAGTAAGCTTACCCTTGCCTTGGTGTTTTGTTGTGGTTGCTTTGTTGCTATTGTTGTGTTGGTGTGATTGTGATGATCAAGTCTGTTGGCGTAGGAGTAGATGGCGAGGCTTTAGTGGATCCAGCTACCTAGAGCTAAAGATCAAGCTGCTTATAGAAGATAATGTGATGCGAGGGGTTACACATTCGCCTTTTCTTTTGTGTTCATCTTGTTTCATTCTTTTGATAGGGGTGTACAGTGTGACTAGTCATAGGGAGTGTGTTTTGTAGCCCTCTTCCCTTGTTGATGTATATTTTATTTATTTTGGCATTGGTGTTATCCCCTTAGTTCTTTTGTTCTTTATAAGTTGTAAAGACATGTATGTTAACTGTAGGAGAGATGGATAGATCTCTCAAGACGAATCTATTTCATTTAAATATATATGTTTATATACATTTATGCTTACATGAGAAGGTAGAAAACAGTTAAAGTGGTGTAGTAGTGATAGTGGGTCATTACATTTGTGGTATCAGAGCTGGTCGTATCTTTCAAGTTAACTTATAGGGAATAGGCCTGGTTTGCTTTTGTTATGTGTCTCCGATGTGATGACTTGTGTTGATTGTTTATGTTGTGTTGCTATGGTGTGGATCCTTCCATGAGATAAGTGATGATGTTTGGATGGTTTATGAATTGTTGTTATTGTCGTGATTGGTTTTGTAGGATCTCGATGAGGAGATCTAACCCGCCACTACCACCTCTAGTTGATTTCTCTCAAATAGCTAGGGGGACCATGGAGGCGATGGTTGCTGCTATGGCCCAGCAACAAAATACTGTGGTCTAGTAACAGACGGCCATGGCCCAATAACATTAGGTTGCTATGGCTCAACTAGAGTTGTCTCAAGCCATTGCTGAAGCTGCTCGTGTTGCTATGCCTCCGGAGTTCCAAGAGTTAGCTGAATTCCGAAAGAGTGACCCTCCCTAGTTTAAGGGCGAGTTAGATCTGGACGCGGCTAACTTATGGATGCGGGAGATGGATAAGATCTTGAAGGCTCTGGCTTGCCCAGATGATCGGAAGGTCACTTATGCCACATACATGCTTGTTAATGAAGCGGAGTATTGGTGGCAAGGAGCCCAACATTGATGGAGGTTCGGAGTGAGGTTGTCACCTGGGCTAGCTTTCGAGATCGCTTTCTAGAGAAGTACTTTCCAATGAGTGCAAGGCATGCAAAGGAGATAGAGTTCCTAAGGCTATACCAAGGGAACATAACCGTGGGTGAGTATGTGAGCAAGTTTGAATACTTGACTCGGTTTTACTCACAAGTGAACATTGAGGAGTAGAGATGCCATAAGTTCAAAGAAGGCCTAAGGCATGAGTTGAAGAGGATGATAGTCTCCATGACTATCAAAGAGTTCCCTATGCTTGTGGAGAAATCAAAGACGGTGGAGTGGTTGGAGTTTGGCACACAAGTGGTAAGGACTTATAGCAGTGGATTGTTTGGATCCGAAAAAGGAAAGGCAACAGAAGAAGCCTAACAGTAGACTGTAGGGACCACAGTAGTCCTCTAGACCCCAGCAGTCTGGAGTTTCGGGTTCTCAGAGTCGTTCATCAATCACGCCTCTAACTAAACTGCCAGAGGTTTGGTGCTTCAGGTGTGGCGGACCACACTATATCAGTTAATGCCCTCTAAAGGGTAGTGTGTGCTATAAGGGTCAACAACTCGACCATTTTGCTAGAGACTGTGGCGCCCCAATAAAGGTAGAGTCTAACATGAACGCCACTAGAGCTACAAGACCCACGGCTGTTGGTCGTGCTTTTGCTATAAGTAGAGCTAAAGCCTCCCGTTCTAATGATCTGATATAGCGCAAGTGTGAAATAGTTGGTAATCTCTTATCTGTACTATTTGATTCAAGCGCCACGCATTCTTTCATATCTTTTGAGTGTGTGGAAAAGTTGCAATTGTCTACCTGTCCCTTACCTTTTGATTTGCTTGTTTCCACACCGACCACTACTCTTGTGATGACTTCGGTTGTTTATGCTAATTGCTCAGTTGTTGTTAGTAGGTGTAGTTACAAAGTCAACTTGATTTGCCTTCCATTGTTAGATTTAGATATGATCTTAGGGTTGGATTGGTTATCTTCAAACCATATCCTAATCCATTGTGCCAGAAAGACCCTAATCTTTCCTAGTTTTGAGGATTCTGGATTTGTCACTGCCAAACAAGCCTATACTTCTTTACAAAAAGGAGCTCAAGGGCATATGATCTTGTCATTCCTGAAAGTCAAGAGTAACTTAGATCTAGACTCAGTGTCAATAGTCAAAGAGTTTCCTGAAGTTTTCCGTGATGACATACCTAGTGTACCTCCACAGCGGGAAGTGGAGTTTGCTATAGATTTGGTTCTGGGAGCAGGGTCAGTGTCGGTGGCTCCTTATAGGATGGCACAAGCAAAGTTGGTAGAGTTGAAGAAACAGGTGGAAGAACTATTGGAGAAGAAGATGATCAAGCCTAATGTTTCCCCTTGGGGAGCACCAATGTTGTTGGTGAAAAAAAAGGATGGTAGTTTGAGGCTAATTGCCATCAAGAACAAGTATCTGTTGCCAAGGATTGATGATTTGATGGATCAGTTGAGAGGAGCAATAGTGTTTTCCAAGATAGACTTAAGGTCTAGATACCACTAGATACGGGTAAAGGGCGAAGACATACCAAAGACAGCTTTCCGGACTCGGTATGGACATTATGAGTATGTGGTGATGCCATTCGGAGTGACAAATGCCCCTGCCATATTCATAGACTATATGAACAGGATTTTCCATCCTTTCTTGGACAAGTTTGTCGTTGTGTTTATTGATAACATTCTAGTCTATTCCCGTTCATGTGAGGAGCATAAAGAGCATTTGAGGATAGTGTTAGGGATTTTGAAGGAGAAACAACTATATGCCAAACTGTCTAAGTGTGAGTTCTAGCTGGAAGAGGTGAGATTCTTAAGGCACGACATATTAGTCGATGGAATTGCAATGGATCCAAAGAAAAGTGAAGAAGATTCAGGAGATTATGAGAGCTACTCAGAGTTGCCAAAAGTCGTATATGCTGATAAGCATAGGAGACCGCTTGAGTTTGAGGAAGGCGATCATGTCTTTTAAGAGTCACGCTTGTGACAGGAGTAGGCAAGGTAATAAAATCTAGGAAACTCACGCCTAAGTTCATTGGTCCTTACCAGATTCTTTGTCGAGTCGGACCTGTTGCTTATCAGGTAGCCCTACCTCCTTTCTTGTCCAACATCCAAAATGTGTTCCGTGTGTCTCAGTTGAGGAAGCATATCCATCACCTTACGCACGTTATAGAGCCTGATTTAGTGCAGATTCAAGACAACTTGACCTATGAAACACTACTAGTGAGAATCATAGATTAGAGGACGAAGCAGCTTAGAAGCAAGGATATCTAGTTGGTTAGAGTGGTATGGAATGACGTGACTAGAGAATCCATATGGCAACTTGAAGAGAAGATAAAGGAACAACATCTGGATCTTTTCCCAGGTAAGAGAATTTTTAGGGACGAAAATTTTCTTGTTGGGGAGGACTGTAATGCTGTGTTTTCTTAATGTATGATTTAGTAATTTAAGAACCGAAAATGAAAATTTAATATGTGACCTAAATAATTAAGATGAATAATTAAGTTATTGTTGTGTGGTTATGGTTTTGTGCTATTTGTCTTGGAATTCCAATCTGAATTTAGGGAACTTAAAGAAAATGTGCTTGAGCCAAATTGGGATGTTGGTGGTGTTTATATAGGCTATTGAGGGAACAGCAGTGTTGAGCCAGTTGTAAGCCTTGGGGAGTGGTCAAATGGACCATGGGCCTTAGTGAGCCCAAAGCCCTTCGTGAGGCCCAGGGAAGTTTTAAAGACACTAAAACCGCCATTCCCTCTCATTTTGCTAAGCCACCCATAAAATTCTCTCAATCTCTCCCTAATCTCCTTGCCCAAATTCTTCAAGCTTGAGGCCAAATCTAGAGAAGAATCCCGTTTCTAGGCAATGTAGAGCTGTGATTGACTTAACTTCATGGAGTTTAGCTCAAGAGTCCATTTTTCTTGCATTCTCCTTTTCCCCAAGTTCGATTTCAAAAGCTCCAAGAGGTAAGGGAAGCTGATGTATGTTAAATGCTTGTTGCTTGAGTGTGGTAGTATGCATATGTTGTCTTGGATTGAGTTAGAAAACATGATTTGGCAGAGTTTTTGTTGAAATGTTGTGAAAATAGGTATTGTTGAACTTCGATTGATTTGTTATTAAAGTGATATGATTTGTGATATATTTGTTAAGTATGTTGTTGTGGATTGTTGTGTGGTGTTGTTCGACCCTTGTGGGAGTGTAGATGAGTGTAAAGTTTGGATTTTTGAGTTTTTCAACGAGAGTTGTTGGTTCTGTCATCTGGTAGTTGCTAAGCGACTAGGACTCTCGCTGAGCGAGAATGCCTTTAGGAGTAGAGTGAGGTTGTCGAGATTGTGGTTCGTTGAGCAACCCATTGCATCGCTGAGTGAGTGTTCTTGAGTTGCAATGATGGTTGAAGAATAAGAGGAATTCGTTGAGTGAGTGTTCATGAAAATCTAGAAATTTTCCAGAAAACCATTCACTAAGCCAGTATAAGGCTCGCTGAGCAAGTATAGGCATTCTAAAATGCCTAGGAGTGATTCATTGAGCGAGGACTAGGCTTGCTGAGTGATTTGGTACCCTGGAAAGTTGTTGTTCTCCATTGCAAGTCCTTCGCTAAGCAAGCAATGCGTTTGCTGGGCAAGAGGCATGCATTGACACAGTTGTGGTGGACTTGTTGTATCACAGGGTTTTGAGTTGAGAACTCCTTACCATATGATTGTATGTTGTACACATGTGAGTGAATGTTGGGAACTGTGGATGATTTCTTTAATTATATATGTCATGTTATTGGTTTAGTAAGCTTACCCTTGCCATGTTATTTTGTTGTTGTTGCTTTATTGCTATTGTTGTGTTGGTGTGACTGTGATGATCATGTCTGCTGGCATGGGAGCAAATGGCGAGGCTTCAATGGATCAGCTATCCAGAGATGAAGGTGGAGCTACTTGTAAGAGATAGTGTGATGCGAGGAGTTGCACATTCTCCTTTTTTGGTGTTCATCTAGTTTCATTCTTTTGATGGGATGTATAGTGTGACCAGCTATAGGGAGTGTGTTTTGTACCTCTTTTTCCTTGTTGATGTATATTTTATTTATTTTGGCCTTGGTGTTATCCCACTGGTTCTTTTGTTCTTTACAAGTTGTAAAGACATGTATGTTGGTTCTAGGAGAGATGGATAGATATCTCGGGACGAATCTATTTCATTTAAACATATATGTTTATATACATTTATGCTTACATGAGAAGGTAGAAAACAATTAAAGTGGTGTAGTAGCGATAGTGGGTCATCACATTGGGCGTGTCTATGCTTATATTGAGAGCATCCATGTTGAAATGATTATAACTAGGATGATAAGCATGGTCGTGCTTCACTAAGCATTGTCATGCATTAATTTCACTTCTCTGTTTTGGATTTTTTTGCAACGTGTGCATAAGGGAAGTATGGCCGTGCTTCATGAAGTAGGGTCGTGCTTAGTTTTGTAAGTTACGTGAACAACAGGAAACATGGCCATGTATACGGGAAGCACAACCGTGCATAAAGATTAACTTGATAGGGTTAGTATAACTCTAGATATCGTGTTTTCACTTTACAGAGGTCATATAAATGTAAGAGGAAATAAAGGTGATAGTACCCAAGAACTTAATAAAACAAAGTACAAATCCTAAATATCAAATAGGTAGTTGTTATAATAGGTAAAAAAGATGTAAGTTAATCCCCTAGGTAAGAGATACAATGTATGTCCATCACAAAAAGGTAATATAAAATGCATGTCTAACCTATAAAATGAGATAAAATATATGTCTATGAGACGAATATAGATGTTTATGTTATTACCCTTATTGTATGATTGTCTATATCCTATTATAAATGAATACAATGTGATATGTATGACTATAAATGAATGTTTCCATATGAATGAATACAACATGGTATGTATGACTGTATATGAATGTTGAAAGAGTCTCCTTTGGCAAGGGAAGGATACAAACCTCTTTGGTCCCCAAAAGATGGCCAAAAGCCAAATGTTAAAAGAAAGAATGTTAAGATGTAACATCTCCTTTGACAAGGGAAGGATATCCATCTCCTTTGGTCCTCAAAGGGTAGTGTCAACCTCTGGTAAGGGGAGGTTGTTTGGCAAAAACAAAAGGGCTCCTTAAGATTTTGAGCTCAAATTTGCCAATATGACGAATAAGAAGAGTAAAGAAAAAGAAAAAGTTTAATTAAGAAATGTTGATGTGTTATAAATTATTATATTCTATTAATGTTTATATGCTCTAATGTTGCAATTTATGAGAATTAATTATCAATGTGTATATTATATGCTTGCATGATGCTGTAGTGTCCCTAGGGCACTCACTGAGACTTTTGCCTCATTAGTTTAAATGGAGCCTTAAGTTGCATATAAGGAGGAAGTTTGTAGGCTTCACATTTATGTTTTGGGCTTCTCTTTTAGTATTTATTAATATGTTTAAGACTAAGCCCTCGATGTTGAGGCACCTTTATGTTTTGTTATTACCTTGAGTTTTGTAAAGTACCTTGGGTACCCACGATATTAGGAATTTATGTTTATTCAATACAAGTTTGAGGTTTTATTTTCTGTGAAATTTATGCCTTCCATAATAGAAAGTATGTATGTATGGTAATGCCTCCTAGGGTGTTACACTTGGTTTCTTCTTCTTCATCTCTCTCTCTTTTTCTTTCTTTTTCATCTTCTTCTTCATCTTCTTCCTAGGGGAATGAATCAAAGGAAAGCAACATCTTTTTTTTTTTTAATATGATATTATTATTTAAAAATTAAAATTCGTAAATATAATAAATAAGTGCATAAATTCAAATAGTTGTAATTATAAGAAAATATTTTAGTTTGACTTTAATTATTTTTAAAATTAAAAATAAATTAATAAAAACACTATATTTTTTATCTTATTTTTTTAATATGATATTTTTATTTAAAAAATTAAAATATAAATATAACAGATACATGCATAAACACTTGAAATGATAAAAATATTATTTTATTATAATTCTCTTGATTTTTCCTTTTAATGTAAAAGGAAAAACAAATCGAATATCTAACTTGAGAAAAGCACATAAATCACAAGTCAAATATGTGGTACTATTTTGGTGTAAATAAATCCCAACGAGAGCGCTTTATGTGGACCAAGCTTCCTATGTTCTTTGTCCATTCCTTCCATTATAAATACAATTTCCAAACTTCAAGCGTTGCACATCCACCTCTTTTCTTTGCATCCCATATAACATGCATAATTTTACAGTAAGGAGGTACCTAGCGGAGAGTAGCCCCAACTAACCCCACTCCCAATGAGCTTAAGCTACTATTTGACATAGATAACCAATATGGCCTACGTTTGCAACCTCCATTTCTATAGTTCTATAGTTACCAACTTTTAATGGCAAGGAAAGAACCAGTTCAAGGCTTGGGTGGGTTAATGGCAAACTAATGGTGGCATACACTAGGAAAGGTGTCTAGTTCATTGAGGCAGATGTAGATGTGACAATTAAGCAGTTTGGTGACCATTTGATGTCCCCAATTCTTGCTTCGATGAGCTCTTTTACCATTTACTTGGTTTAGATGGAATAATGGACTGTTCACATGCTCCTATAGGTTATCTAACGCATTTTCTTGTTTATATTGAAATACAAGCTCCTCTAGCGTGCCATACACTGGCTTTTTATATTAGGTGTAAGTTATAGTAGTTGGTTAAATTAAAATTTATATTTAATAGATGCACATAATATGGTAAAAAAATTAAAAAGTATAAAAATATCTTCTTAGAAGAATGTAGAAAAATGTATAATGGATAAATGAATATAAAAGAATGTTATATCTATATCTATATATATATATATATATATATGTATGTATGTATGTATGTATGAATGCAATGATGTAGATAACATTATACTGAAAACTCATGTAGAATTATATCAATAATAATAAAATCAAAATATAAAATATAGTGCTTTAAGTTTCTGGAAAAAAAATAATAAAATAAAACGAGTGCAAGAGATATGTAAAAATTGTTCATATTCATCGAACATAAAGCTAAAGAACAAAAAACACAATTGATTTCACAGATTATAGACAAAAATGAACTCTAAACAAGTTAAGAAATATTACATTACAACATATTTAGAATATATGTGTAAATATTTTTATGAGTATCATAATATTTAAAATATTACATATTTAAATTTTACAAATATTACGTTACAACAATATATTTAAAATATAATTGTAAATATTTTTATTTATTTAATATTTAAATTATTATATATTTGAAATAATACAATAGTCATGATCAAACATTTTCTATGAAGGATAAAATACAACTTTTTGAAGAGTTATCAATGATTGAAATTCATTAGAATTAAACATTTTAATGTTGTTGAAGATAAAATGCATTAATTACCATAATGAAAGACTTTTCGATGACACATTAAATAATAGAATATAGATTACATATGAGCCTTTCATTTAAAAAATATATTAAATAATTGTTGAAAATAGAATACAATATAATTACAGCAATGAAGATTTTTCAATGACTTATTAAACAATAATACTCCCTTTGTTCCCAAGTTATTGATGTTTAAAGTTAGTGTCTGCAAATTAAGAAGCATTTAATAAGTGTGAGATATTAATGTATTTAGTTTAAAATGTCCTTAGTTAATATAAGATGTAAATGTGGTTTGTTGTTTGTTGAAGTGTTTTTTAAATATATTTGTATTTGACCCATGCACCTACACGGGTCGCATTTATCTTTACACATATTAAAATACTATCTAAATATAATAACAAATTAAAAATTTTATCTATATAATTCATGATTGATCTATATATTAAAACAATGTCATCATGAAAATAACTTGTGTTGTGTTTTTTCACTAATATTTTTAGCAAAAATATAAGTACTTTGTTCTTTTTTAAATTAATTACTAAACTATCTGCCCTCCAGACAAAAATAGAAAATTAAAAAAATAAAATAAATATAGATTAAAAATAATCAAAATAAAAAATGTGGAAATGGTAGGAAATTAAAAGTTGCATAATGTATAAAGGGAAAAGGTTAAGCTCCCTATAATTAGAGTGTATAAAGTGTCTTACTTTTTGTACCTTTGAACAAAAATTGAAATTCAATCAAATCATGAACTCATCATTTTTAAATTGTTGAATTTATTTAATCAAATGTTTATTATCTATTTATCTATCTATCTATCTATCTATCTATATATATATATATATCTATATATATATATATATATATATATATATATTAATTTTAATTTTAATTTCATTCCTTGTCTTCGCTAAATACATAACAAGTTAGGTTATTTCATTTCTTGCACTCTAAGATATATTATCACTCTTTTTTTTGGTTAAAAATGAAAAGCGAAAGGAAGCAACACATGTCAAAAAGTATATTCTTCTAATATATAGTTGTTCGCACTGGGGAATCGGAGTTTTCCCTAAAACGGGAACTTTTATCTCCAGCCAGCCCTTTCCTTCCATGAACCTTGGGCTGAAGGTGTTACCCTCCTCACCATTTATACTAGAATTTCCCCAACAGATGGGTACTACGAGTCAGCTATTATTTGTGCATTTCTTACGCATGTCCCTGATGTGCCAAGATGCAAGCTGTGCTTTGACATGTCGGGATACACTATGTGTCCTGCTACTATGGTGCCACTTATCCCGACATTTCTAGATACATATTGGAATTTGACATGGCAGAATGTGTGTGTATCCTTTTTGTCTTTGTCGGGTGTTAGAGATGGCAAGGGACATCTAGAAGTTTCCAAAACCTAACCATTACGTTATGTTGGATAATTTCTTACAAGGGATGACTAGTTATAGCTGTCTCGGTCGTCCCTAGGTGGCTTGGGCATTTGTGGAGGTCGGCCTCTTTCGGTTGGACAATCCATAGCCCCCCTAAGTGCCAATCCAAGGTGGTAAAGGCGCTTGCAAAAGTTAGCCTTCCTCAGCTGGATAGTCCATAACCCCCAACGCCGAGCCTAGGAGGTGAAGGCACTTGCGAAGGTTGACCTTCCTCATTCAGATGGTCCATAGCCTTGCAAGTGCCAAGCCTAGGAAGTGAGAACACTTATGAAGGTCAACCTTTCTCTGTCGAACAGTTCATAGCCCTCCAAGCTGAGCTTAAGAGGTAAGGGTGCTTGAGAAAGGTCGACCTTCCTCCGTTAAACGGTCCATAGCCCTCCAAGCACCGAGCCTAGGAGGTGAAGGTGCTTGTGGAGGTCGACCTTCCTCGATTGAATGGTCCATAGCCCCCCTAAGTGCTGGTCCTAAGAGGTGAAGGAGTTTGCAAAAGTCATCCTTCCTCGATTGGATAATTCACAACCGCCCAAGTGCTAAGCCTACAAGAGGAAGGATTTTTGGCTTAAGATAATAGTGGATTTTAAATGTTTGGTGGCATAGATTTGATGTGTTGCGGGGAATTGTGAATTTTAAATGAGGCTGTCAAAGGTGTCTTGAAATGATTGGATGTGTTTTTTTGTAACCGTTGGATATGTAGAGGCTAACCCTACATATACAATGTGTCTTTTCGATTCCCTTCATTGGATTATATTGGTCATCGTTCCTAGCCGTTGGATCTTTTCACCTCTCTTGGTGTCGTTAGATGTTGGCAACGTAGTGTATGTCCTACCTTTGGATTATGTTTGCTGTTATTGGCCTAGGAATAAGAGGGTGGTGAAGATGGTTTCACTTTCATTTGCCCTTAAAACTGCTATAGTTTTTGCTGCTATGCCTATGCTCTTTGCTACATGCATTTTTTGTTGCTCGGATAACTTGCTTATTCATCTTCTTCAATGTTCTTCATGAATAAAGATATGCATTTGTGTTCTTGTTGCTTTTAGTTTTAGCGGTATGCATTGCTTGCGAAATTTGTTATATAGTTCATGGTGTTGTTGGGTTTGGGGTTTTCAAGTTTTGTTGGTTTGAATAACATTTAGGTTTTGCTTTCTGGTTGCTTGGTTTGTTGAGTTTTTCTGGGTTTGTAGTGGTTTAATTGGTATGGTGTTGGATCCTTTAGTTCATTTGCATTTTTTGCCTTACTTTATTTGTCTGGTCTTGGATATGCTGGTGTCATCCCACCTGAAATTATTGTTGATTATTTCAAGAATAGAAATGGTGGATGCCCAATGCATTCAAGTTGTGGAATCTAATGTGGAAAGTACATATTACACTGAGGGGTCCATTTCTTTAAAGTCGATCTATTGGGACAAAACAAGTCGACTTCTATAGGAAGAAACAAAGACCAGTCGACCTCAATAGGAAAACCTAAAAATAGGTCGGCTTTTGTAGGAGAGCTTGATGTGGGTGCATTGCATATTCATTATCAGGTGGAGGAAAGGTTAGAGATAGACGGTGTGGTAGAGGCCGAGGAGGAAGCTGGAGATGATACAGAGATGTTGATGAAGGGGTTGATGTTGATGAGTATGACTGGGTAGACAATAGTGTGAAGGAGGTTAGGAGTTTGCTCACCATTGCACCACTATTGACAAAAATGGTTAGACGCATTATTGAAAATAGTGATATAGGGTTAGTTGAAGTCAAACCTTGTCATGTAGGTAAGATGATTTGTGAGACAGTCTCGGCCAATGTTAGTTAGGTTAGGTGTCATTTTTCCTTTTACCGAATTTCAATGCGCTATTTTGAAGGTTCTCAGTTGCACACCCACACAATTGCATCCTAATGGTTGGGCATTCATGAGAGCTTTTGAGCTGTTATGTGAGGGTTTGCAAAAAGTACCCACCGTTAATGTGTTTTTTCTTTTCTTTGTTATCTGGAACATGGAGAAAATGAGGTGGTTGTCCCTTAATAGTTGTCCTAGTCATAATCAGTTGCATGCATTCATGACAGTTTTAAAAACTTTAAGGATAGGTTTTTTCAGGTGCAGGGCATAAGTTGTCACAATCTTCTGTTTGATGATGCCAGCGATCCTTAATTTCCTTTGTATTGGAGCCATTATCGAGGTCGTCAAAATCTAAGTTAAGTGGCGTTTTTTGGAAGAAAGTGAAGAAGAGCTCATAGAGGAATTGAAGTCATGTCACATTTATAAGTGCAATGAATTGATTAGGCTTGGTGGTAATCATGATGACCTCTTTATCTTTTTATGTATTGACTCTAACTTGTCCTATTATACTTTTCGATCGGTTTCATTTTTGCTTTCCTAATTAGAGTCCTGTTTTGTAGGCAATAGTACTCCTGTGGCTGTTCTTCCTAATGGTGCTAAGTTGAAGAATTGTAGTAGCCTAAGAAAAAATAGGCTAGTAAAGGTGGTGGTTTTGTTGCTGACGCCACACAAGCATCCAAGCTAGTCAGTCAGAAGAAGGGAGATAGTAGGAAATGAAACTGAGAAGACCCAAAAGTTACCTCGAGAGTAGGGTTGAGATTGTTTAGCTAGAACCCGAATAGGTGCAAGTGGGATTGTCTTTTCCTGTGGCTGAGGGTGTTGTCAAGTGGAGGGACATACTTTGTATTATGGACACAGAGGGAGATATGTCGTCGATCTAGAGTAAAAAGTTTCCTCTTATGGAGACTATCGATCAACACTTGAAGGGTAAACTAGATATTGAGAAGGCTTAAAAGTTGGGGTTCTTATAGTTTATGCAGGCTTTAGAGCATTATTCATGCGTTTTTGGCTGCTTTGGCTCGTCGAGTTAAATTGGAGTATGGGAACTTAGGTGTCTAAAAGAAAAAGGCTGTGGAAGCCACAGAGAAGCTGAGGGGTGACATTGCATGCTTGAAGGGGGAAGTTGATAAGGAAAAAGAGGAAGCAACGAAGGCAACGGAGCAATTGAGACTTGCTCATGAAGAGGTTAAGAAGCTTGCTGCTTGCGAAAAAGGAAACCAAGTTTTTGAAGTAGATGGGTAATCAAAAGAAGGAGCTAGAAAAATACATGTCTAAAGCAGAAGATTTCCAAGTGCAGTTAGCCGAGAAGGATAAAGAAAAGAATATTGCAACCTTGGAGGAGCATAACTTAGGTTTTAGTCATGCCTTGGCACAAGTTCAATGTGTGTATCTAGATCTTGATCTCAATGCAATGGGTATGTTTAAGGATGTTGTGGATAGCAAGCTGGTTAAGGTAACTTCTCCTCCTAGGACGTCATAAGTATAAAGGGTGGTCAGTTGTCGCTATGCTCAGTCTTCTCTTATTTTAATGGATTGTGGTTTTTTATTCTTGCTTGTTTTATGCTTAGGCTTTTGTTTTCTGCCTAATTTTTTTTGGGAATGTAATGAATAATTAATGCTTCTGTTCAATTTGTACTTTTCCTATGAATGTTTGGTTTGTTGGAATTTGTTTCCTTTATTAATGCATTTATGGTTAGCTTGTTAGAGCAAATGTCATATTATGGTGCATCAAGGAGGAGACTTCAACTTAGATACATCGCAAACAGGGGTGTAAGAGTCTAGGAGGTTTATCCATCTAGATTTTTTACACCGAGAATGGTCCATGAAAAGAGTATGACTTTCCTGGATTATGGGAATTCTACTCAGCCATCTTGTGGAGACCGGTTAGTTTAGTGGCGTGTTGGGCTGCTATTGTCATGTTTGGCATTGCAACTTCAGATACTAACAAGTTAGTTTATTTTGAAATGGGTGGCTACCTCTTTTCTAGTTTTCTGATCTTTGTATTTTATTATATGTCGGAATGTAAATGCCTTGTAATATAGAATATGATGTTGATGTAAGTGGCTTGTAATATTCAAATATGTTCATCAAATGATACTTTTGTTTTTGTTGACTAAAATTGAGGCAGTAATTACTGTTTTTGTTATTAACATAGCCTAACATTGTGTGACAGCTTTTATGTCGTTATGTTATGATATTCACATTAATTTGGTCGGTATGTTGTGTAATCAATGTATAGGAGGTGAAGGCACTTGTGGAGGTCAACCTTCCTTAGTTGGACGATGCACAACCCTCCAAGCTCCAAGTACCAAACCTGGGAGGCAATGGCCTATGCGAAGGTTGACCTCCCTCGGTCAGACAATCCATAACCCTCTAAGCACTGAGCCTGGGAGGCGAGGGTGCTTGCGGAGGTCAACCTTCCTCGATCGGACAGTCTACAACCCTCCAAGCGCTAATCCCAAAAGGCAAGGGCGCTTGCGAAAGTTGGCCTTCTTCAGTCGGACAGTCCAATAGTAAATAGGTAAATAGATAACATTTTATTTCTTAAAAGATTGTTATTAAAAGCATTGAATGAAGGTCTCATGTTCATATCGGCTTATAAATATCACTCATTTAGGTCTTGCTCACTGTTTTTTGCATAACTGGCAGAGGGTTTTTTTTGTGTGTAAAACACTAAAAAGCCTCAGCTTTCCAAATGGTAACCTAACCTCCACAACAAGATACAATGAAAATTAACCTTGATGCAAGATGGTTTGGATCATGTTAGAAATATTTTGTTAAAAATATAGAAATATTGGAACTTGTAAAGAAAATGAGAGATTAAAATTAAAGAAGGAAAAACAAATTTGAAATTCCTAAAAAATCTTATCTACCACTAGACTTATTTGAGATTACATTAACTAACTAAAAACAAAACATAAAAGATAAAAATCTACAACAATAACAAAAAATATATCTAAAAGTTATCCAAAATCAAATTTCAAATAAGGCAAAATCTCATAACTCTAACATTTCTTGAGAGATTTGCCATGGACATGCCAAGCTTTAGCTTCATGAACTCCAAACTTGATTTCAGAAGCCCTTTAGTCATTATGTTAGCAAGTTACATATCAATTTCTTGGCCTAAATCACTGTCATCATAGCCATTTAATCTAATTCCTTTTGTCTTTAAATACCATATGCAAAGATTTGTCGTGTCAAATATATCTTGCATGAACATTAATGACTTCAAGTTGATGTGACCAAAACTTTCACGCCAAACATCATTTTCATCAATTTTGGCAATAAAATCATCACTTTTAACTAAATCAAATTTCAAATAAAAATTGTTTCATCATTTCAATCTTTGTCATCTTTGTTCCATGTTCAATAATGATAAAATTAAACAATAGTTTCCTCTAAAAGAGACTATATATCCATTTCTTAGCATTTGTGCAACTCTAAGAAGATTTTGATTTGGTTGTAGAATGTAAAGAACATCTGTGATAATTGTCATACCTTTCTTGGTTGATATAGTAATTATCCTCTTTTCTTTGGCTTGCACAATTGCATCATTTCCCAACTAGACTTTTGGTTGAATTGATTTGTCAATAAAGTTAAAAATTGAAAGAAATTTGGTCATGCACTAGTAGGGAGAACACTTTTTAAATCAGTTGATGAACCTATTTAAATATAGTCAATATAAAAAATAGGAACTTTTTAAATTAGATGTTGAACCGATTTAAAAAAGTACTTTTAACTCAGTTATTCAATAACCAAGTTAAAAAAGGCAACCAATATCTGCAATCAAACATCACAACACCATAACTCAATTAGCTTTCCCACTCCAGATTCATAATTCTAATTGCTGAACTTCGTGAGCAAACTTCTGAACCAAAAGCAAAATCATCATAGATCTAACCAAATCCAAACGAGATCCAACAAATTCACAAAATAAAAGAGAAATTGTAACCACTCACCAACGCCATTCCTAAAAAGTGTACCAGTTTCATCTTAGTCGGTGATGAGAACACCTGACCTTCGGCAACAAAAACACCATTTCTGTCATTATCGTAGCCATTTCCATTTTCATTTTTGTTCTCTATTCCAATGGCTGGTTCAAAGGGAGATTGAGACTAAGTAGCATTCAAATCGGTGAAGCTGTAGATCTCCATCAGTGACTGGGGATTGATCGATGGTGACATTGCTGTCGATGGAGAAGGCTTTTTTGGAGCTTTTAAATACTTTGGAGTAATTGACACTATTACTATGCTTTGACAGAGGTCGAGTAGTGCCTTTAAACTTTGTGTGATTTGAGATTTTAAAGAAGAGGGATTTGAAATTTAAAAAGTCTTGCATGAGAACCGATTTAAAAAGATATTTTTAAATTGATTATCATGCAATCGTTTTAAAAAGTTTTCACTTATTTACAAAAATGCCACCATACTTTTTTTAAATCGGACTCAAAAAAATCAATTTAAATTCCTGTTTTAAAAACTATTTTTGTAGTAGTGATATGACTAGTGTAGGCAATGTCAATGAGCCAAGTATTCAATTCATGTGAATTGAGTTCTTGTGATGCCATAAATAAAATATTCATATTCATTATTGTCTTCTTCAATCACATTGGCTTGTTTTTTTGGTTACTGCTTAAAAACTATTTCTTCTTGATTCTATAACACTTTTCACTATGACCATGTTTCTTAAAAATGGTGGAAAAGAAGTTTATCTTTGTGTCTTCAGGATGGTTGGTTCGTTAACAATGAGAACAAGGCAAAAGCTTTCCTTTTCTTGAAGAACCTTCAGCTTTCCCTTTATTGTTATTAGAATATTGTGGATTTTCAGAATGCCTTCCATTGTGTTTTGCTTGAAAGGCACTTTAAATAGCTTCATCACTTCTTATTGAGACTCTTTGCTCTTATGCATGAAGTTTATTGGTTAACTCTATAATTGTAACAGTTTGCAAATCACAAGACTTTTCAATTGTAGAGATCTTGACTTCAAACTTTTCAAGCACTAAAGCCATATTTTTTCGACAATTTTTTATCAGTAAATGCCTCACCAAGAAGCCACATTTGATTTACAACATCCATTAACCTGCCAAAATAACCTTTGACAGGTTTGTTGTCATCCATCTTCATCAACTCAAATTCCCTCTTCAATATGA
The DNA here is from genome assembly GCA_004329165.1 of Spatholobus suberectus. Classification (NCBI taxonomy): domain Eukaryota; kingdom Viridiplantae; phylum Streptophyta; class Magnoliopsida; order Fabales; family Fabaceae; genus Spatholobus; species Spatholobus suberectus. The sequence continues at coordinate 22,859,644 of CM014730.1, forward strand.
GGAGCCTGACAAGTTTGACGTTGTCATAACCCTTAAATTCATCTTGGATCTTGTCCTATACCTGTTTAGGTGTTTCTAAGTCCACGATTTTGGTGAAAATGTGATATGCAAGTTCTGAGTGCAAGCAAGTGATGGCTTTATCTTCTTTTTAGCTTCTTCTCCTCATAAGCTTTCATCTAATAAAAAGTATTTTTGTCTCAATGGTGGTGGATAAACTTCATAGATCACAACATACCATAAACCTTGAGACCTTGAAAAAAAAACTTCATTTTGACAACCCAAATGTGATAATTTTCACCATTAAACATTGGAATTATAGATTAAGAATTGTTGGAAGTAGACAAATTTGCACCACAACTGCCTGAAAAAATAAATCACTCAATCTAGTGTTTGCACTCAATCTCACCGTGTTTAGCGCTCAATAAAAAAATTTCCTCACAACCCGTACGAAGCAAGCTCTTGATACCACTATTGCAAATCTTTTGTGTAAAAATATAGAAATACTAGTATTTTAGTCTATGCAATACATAAGATAAACTTTTATTTTATATAACTAGAATTTATAATAGATAAATGATTTTGAATATATAAATTAAATTATAATTAAAAATTGTAATAAATAAATAATTTTTATGAGTTTAATGGCTATACACTGTCAATGTAAAAAGTTTTACAGTGCCAATTAATCAAAATCACTATTGATATAACTTTTAAGGCAATTATTGTAAAAGTCAATAAACTTATCATACATGGTGGTTGTGATTGGATGATAGTATAAAACTTCAATGCATAATCTATTTTCTGATTGTTTTATCATATAAATTATATAGTTTAATGGCTATGCATTGTCAATATAAAAAGTTTTACACTGTCAATCAATTAGAAATCAAAGTTAGTATGACTTTTATGGTAGTTATTATAAAAGTCAACAAACTTACCATACATAATGGTTTGTGATTGGATGACAATGTAAAAATGCTTTCCACTGTTAGTGCATAGTCTATTTTCTTTGAATTATATTTTAAATTTTGTAAATAATTTATATTGTGATATAAAGATATTTTTAATTATTGATAATTTATTTTAAAAAATATTAAAATTCAATTTAGAAATAAAAATGAAAATGATAGATTAATAGAAATTAGAAGTTAAGAAAAATATCTAAAAACCCTCTCGTTAAAGAAAAATACCTAAAAATATTTTGTTGAAGAATGGTTCCTAAAAATGCTCTCATTCAAAATAGTTATTCTAATTTATATAGAGAGAGGATTGAAACTTGCAGAAAAATTGAGAGATTAAAATTGAGAAAGGAAAATTGCCATTAAATTCATAAAAAGAATGCCTATGTATACACTACAAAAAAATTTGCAATTTCTAACGGTCAAAATTGTAGTTTCTAGCGGTTAAAACCGCCACAAATGCCATTTTTGGCGGTTAAAATAACTGCTAGTTCCACATTTGCCAAAAATAGTTCTTGGAGGAATTTATATGGCTGTTGGTACTGTGGCCAGAAAAATAATTAACATTTACTGGCGGTTTAAAACCGACGGTTTAAAACCGCCAAAAATTGCATCCTAATCCATTTAAGATAGCATTTACCAAAGGTTTAAACCGCCAAAAGTTTGCATTGTAAATCTATTTAACATAGCATTAGTGGCAGTTTAGAATTGCCAAAATTGCATTCTCAATCTCTTTCAAATTTGCATTTACTGGCAGTTAAAAGCCCCCATAAATCTACTTTATTATGGCATTTGCTAGCTTTAAGTTGTAATACCCCTATTTTTACATATCAAAATATTTCTCTTAGTTATTCTGTATTTATTTTTGGAGAACTAGATGGAAATCTCAAAAATTTCATAATTATATAGTACTTAGTTTAGATTTTTAATAATTTTTTGGAGAGCTGAGCTCAAAATGGATAAAATGACCTTTTTGCCCGTAAAAAGTCAAATAACAAAAAAAAAATTAGTTAGAAGTCTTTACAAATTATTTTTAAGTTATCAATATACTTAGAAAAATTAATAATAATTTTAGAAATTTTTCAGAAATTTATTAATAAATGACCAAAATACCTCTGATTGACTGCGGGAGCAACCTAGAGACTTTTTCATTTCAAAATATTTTGAAAATTTTATACTAAGTATCTTTCATTGTAAAAATTTTATTTTGAAAGAAAGATAGTGAAAAATATAATAACCTTATTTCAATTTATTCAACTGTTTTTATAATATTTGACAATGTAATTCTAAAAAATCGGAAAGAAATTTCAAAATTCTAATTCCCACCATTACACTCAAAATTTAAAGATCTATTTAATAGTAATTTTTAATATTTTTTCTAAGCCGAAGCAGAAGCCCAGAGAAATTGAAAAAATGGCGATTTTGTCCTTATTTTCAACATTAAGGGCTGACATGAGAAAAAGATTTAATTGATATAAAAATGTCAATTTGAGCTTGGAATCATGTCATATATATTAAAACATAATTTTAGAAAATTTCTAAAAATTTTATGGAATTCTTGTGTAAAATGACAAAAATGCCTCTAAGTGTCTATTAAGCCTAGTCAGTATTGGTTTGACATTTAAAAAGAGTGAAAATGGTAATTTTAATTTATTTATGGATAAAATATTTAATTTTAGAATTTTCATAAAAAATTTGGTATTATTGAATTAAAATGGATTTTTTAATGAATTTTCTAGCTTAAAAATACAAAATAAATACATATAATTTGACATAAATTAATAAAAATTAAAATTTATTATTAGAAATTTATTTTTGATGAAAAATAATGTATTTGTCCAGTTTCTCATTAAAATGCATTATTTTGATATTAAAAGCTAATTTTTCAAGTTTAGGTGTTATTACCGGTACCGGTTAATTCACCTACAAATAAATTTACACGAAGGAGCTTGAGGACAACTCATATAGCACATCCCCAAGCCTAACAAGGGTGATTCACCACCCTAAATGATGTATGTGTCCCTAAATTAGATTAAAAATAAATAAAAATTAGATTTATGACATAATACTTGCATAATGGATTATGTAATTTTATGGACACCTAACCCCTTCTCCTCCTCTACAAATAGCCATGGTTTTGGAACATTTTTCAGCACCTCTCCCTTTCTCAAGCCACCAAATTCTTAGAGAGCTTCTCTCTCTAGAAAAAATTTTCTTTTACTTTGCTTTGTACTAAAATTTACTAGTTTTTCAACAACTAGTAAAGTTCTCTTCCTAGGAGTTTTGCATCAACAATTCCATCCTCTTCATCAATCACCTTAGAGGTAATGGGGGGAGTGGGGTTGGTTCTAAATTATGGTCACTTTGCATGTTGGTAAGAAGGGTTTTTCCCTACACCCGGTTAAGCATAATTTTAATTATTACTACCATTATATTATTATGTTTGATGCTAAACTTTAATTTTTATTAAGTTGTTACTTTGCTCAAATTTAAATTATTAAATTGTAATTGCTAAGTTGTTACTCTGCTCAAATTTAAATTATTAAATTATAATTGCTAAGTTGTTACTTTGCTCAAATTTAAATTATTAAATTATACTTGCTATGTTGTTACTCTGTATTTATTTAGTTGTTATTCTACCAAAGTTTTAGTAATTAAATTATAATTACTATGTCGTTGTTGTGCTAAAATTTTATGTGATTATGGTATTGTGCAATTTCTGCAATATAAGGTAGAAATATTAATTATACTGGTGCTAAAATTAAATGAGACCAGGAAAACCTCTATTTGAGAAGTTAGAAAGTGATAAATTAGTGAGTAATGAAAAGCAAGTGGCATGACACCCTGCTAAGAAAGCTATAGTTTCGTACACTGCAGGATGAAAGGCAGGGGACCCATGGTTAAGTCTAAAGGGTATGGTATTGAGTGGTGAGCGTCCTAACGGGCACAGTAGCATTCTTGAGTTGGGACAATCACTTAACTAACTTGATAACCCTGACAACTGCTCAGCATCACCAAGATTTGTGAGAGTATACCTCTATAAATGGATATCCTAAATTGTTATTTTGTTCCTCAAAGATGACGAGGACTATACCATGTGATGAATTTGAGAGAGGTATATGTACTCCTAATCACTTCCCAGGTTTTGTTAAGAACTATTACCCACTAGTGGAAAATATGGATCCATACCAAGTTAAGGATAATATAATATAGAATAAACTTTAGGTTCCCCTTTTATTGTCAACTGTGTTTTATCTGTATTGCGTGGTAGAATTCCTACCATACATGTAAAAGTGATATAAGAACAAATCACCTCACTCCATTATTTTTCATTTTATGCATGATTGATTGCAATTAATGAAGATTCGGCTATTGATGAGGAGCTATAAGGCTAGTCTGATAGTTTGTTATTTTATGGGATAAGGTAGATGGACATTGCTCTGACTAGGATCTTTTTTATGTACTGGGAATAAGTAGTAACTATTTTGATGTATATTTTGATCTCTTTGCATTTCAATAATTTTTCTGATTATGAAATCATGATATACAATTTTACGATAATACATACAGATTTTATTTTTTTTACTATCGTTTTCAAATTCTATTAAATTTACAAATTTTCTATTATTAAAAGTGGAGAAAAACTTACTCGCATTTTTTAAATAAGTATAGGTTATGTTCAATATGCATGGGTGTCACATAAGCCATTCTGCTATTCCTGTCAAATGCCAAAATACCAATTCATTATTATAAACAACCAACCGTGCGATATCATTAGTATTGAGTGGAAGAGGGACAAAAAAACACATAAAAAAATTGTATAGTATACAAAAAGAACTTAAATAATCCTTTTTTATATTTATACTATTTCTTCATAAGGAAACAAAACTTATTACAAAGCTAATATGATAATGAGTTAAAGACTATGTTTAAAAAAATACCTGCGGTGATTGAAAGCAATGAAGATCAATGTATCTGCTTGGAGAAGTTTTGTAATTTCTGAGAGAGAGCATGCAGTAACAACAAAAAATGCTTCCTACCATCAATTTCAGGGGCATATAAAATAATTTCTTAGAAACCCAACAGAAAATAAATTGAAGTTTGAATTAGTGAGCAACAAACAAAATAAAGACAACCATACCTTATAATAGATCAATCTACTAGACTTATTGATGAGGTAAAGACTATAAATTGTTGTCATTCCAAAAACTTATCCAGAATCTGAAATAATGGTGAGGATGTAATTTAATAAGGAAATTTTCAAAATTAAACTCTTGCACATACCACAATAACACTTTCTCGGATTACAGTACAATTAACAATCAACATTATTGTGAACACCGAATGGAGATAATCAAGAGAATAAATATTTAAAACATATCAAATGCTCTTGAAGAAGTACAATAAAAGAGATAAAGCTAACAAGATCAAAACAAGTGCGACATAACCCAAATTTAAGAACCCCAATTTATGACTTCTTTTGCCAGAAAGAGACATTTGATTGGACAAAAAGAGGGAAAGGATACAAATGGTGTGTATGAAATAACTAACTAATGCAATTAGTTATTCTATTACAATGATTTCAAGGAATTAGTTATAATCTAATCCACTACCCATTGCTTATTTCTCCTAATGTGCACTTTCTAATTAATAGTTGGTCAGTGCCTATGAGGCATGCTTTGGATGTTTGAAATAACCATACCAAAACAAAATTTGTTTGGTTCGAAACCAGTTTTAAAACCAGTTCAATTCCAAAACCAATTTTGTTGAACCATAAACAAGTTTTAAAAGTCATTTCCAAAACCAGTTATAAACCCCAAATCGTTTTAGAGACTGGTTTAAGAGTGATTCAAGGGTCAAAACCAAATTTTTGAACCCAAAACCATTACCTACAACAAATACAAGCTAGAAAAGGAACAAACAACCTAAGGAACTACAACTTGACACTCCCCAAGCACAAACCCAACTTCTAAACCATAGTAAAAGTGAAAAGGAATCTCAATTATTTATTCATACTATCTAATGGACAAGAACTTGATTCATATTCACCCTTACTGCTTTCACCAAAGAAATAATATATTCTCGGCCGGGAAGGCTTAAAACATTGGATGGCAATCTAACCCTATAGAAATCATCTCCTCACAATAGTTCTTGTAATAAGAGAAGAGTCCATATATTTATATAATGCTATAACATGCCAAAACACAAACATAGACACATATATACAAAAGTAAGCTCGGTGGAAAACAAATAATTACTTGAAATTTCTTCTGCTCAACGTTAGTCAATGGATCTTGCTTAAACAGCAACTTTGTCAGCATAGCCAGAAGCCGATTCATAGAGCAGAAAACAATGCCATTTGAAACCTAAACCAATTCTCAAAGTTCTTTCCACAACCACCATCATCCTTACCACCGCCCTATCATACCACAAAACCAGCCAAAAATCAAAAGAAGAAAACGAACCAAAAGACACCGTCACAAAAAGAAAGAGGAAAAGAACAAAAACCCTAAACCCCAATTGTGAAAACCCTAACCCCCAATCCCAAAACCAAAACATAAAAAATGACAAAAATCACCAACAACACAAATTAAAATTGAAAATTGAAATAGAGCAACAGAGAACAAACTGCGATGACTGAGGAGTTAATGATGAGGAGCGAGATCTCATCGACCTTGGGTTTGAATACAGATCTAACAAGTGGAATTGAGAGAGAGAGACAGTCTCACTATCCAACGGTTATCTTGAACGGATGAGAGTTTTATGAATACGAGCACAATCGAAAGTTCAAAATGAACGAAGATGACCCTAGATTTTGGGTAATTTTGAACATTAAGTATTTTTATTTTTTTAATATTTAGATTTAGATTAAAAAAAAATCTTTTTTTAATATACTATCTAGATTTATTAGACATCAGTTGGTTAGGTGACATGCGTACAGCGAGGTGTCAAACAAGAAAAGTAAAATTTTTTTAAAAAAAAATTACACATTGTAGCGGTATTTAACCGCCAACATTAAAGTAAACCGCCAAAAATATATACAATTGTGGCGGTTTATATTTTAGGACAGAAATTACAATATTTCTGGCGCTTTCAGTTACAGCCAAAAAAAAAAAACTGCCGGGAAAAAACTATTTGTTTTGTAGTGATAGGCTTACAACGAATTTGAAATCCTACAAAATCTCATCTGCCACCTGACTTATTTAAGATGACATTAACTAACTGAAAACAAAACATAAAAGATAAAAATCTACAACGATAACAAAAAACTCTATCTAAAATTTATTCACAAATCAAATTTTAAAATAAGACAAAAACTCATAACTCCTAACAGATGGTCATGTTTCATCTCGTCACTATGTTCCCTATGTATCCCCAAAACGAGGTTGGTGAATCTTGCACTGAAGTGGATGTGCCCATGTTCATGCTTCATATCAAGATTAATTGATATTGAGACAGTTGTCGGAGGTATTCAAAGCTATCTCACGCGCTGTCTCGTGTTTTTCATTCCTTTTCTACCGCGCGTATTTTGTAGGAGTGCAATGTATCTGCTCATAATTAGATGGCATCAGTTTTTTTATTTCAATTATGTTTAGTGAAAGGTTATTGTTGTTGTTTTTTCGGTGAGATGATGCTCCTCCAATCGATCTTTCAGTTTAGCAGCTGCATCTGACATTTTAATTTATTAATGCAAAGCCTTTGTGTTGTCTTAAGAAAAATCGCTCCATTTATTAAATAATTCTAAAATACGAACCAGATTGGTTGATCTAATCAGTCCGACTAGAACGGGTCTTGTGACCAGTTTTATTCAGACCTGAAGAATAATTTTGAAATGTGAATTGAATTTAAAGTTTAAATTAGGTAAATATGTTTTTGTGCTTCAAAATATCTCGAAAATCAGTTTTAGTTTCTATAAAAATTTAATATATGTGTTTTTTTTTCCTACAAACATATTAAAATTGCATCCCTTTTAATAAATGTTAGAACTAAAATTGGTGCTAAATTTTTATAGAGAATAAAACCAAATTTCAAATATTCTAAGAATAAAAAACACAATTACCCTTAAAAAATTGTTAAAATTGAGGCAAACCAATCATCCATCAATTTGGACTAGGCATAACGTGTTTGAATTGGTTTGACAGAAAAAATCTTTATTTATTTAATTAAAAAAATCAATATTATAAAAATTAATATTTATATTGATTACATATATTTAATTTCTAATTATAATTGTCAATAAAATTAATATATATTTTTAATTTAAATATTATCAAATATTTGATTATTTTTTATGTTTAATTTTAAATATTATATTATACATTATGAATTATAATATTTATAAGCGAAGTTACATGATTATGAATATTTTATTATTTTTAATACTATTTAATATATTATATGGAAATTTAATTTTTTTACTGATTTAACAACAATTCAATAATTGTTAAATCATTAACCTTAAATTAATATCTTTATTACTTCAATAACTAATCCAATTTTGATAAGCTGATGTTTCACGTTAGCCAAAAATGATTGTACATGAGAAAAAGTATCCGTATTTTTCAGTCCAATGATATGTAATATCACAATAATATAAATTGTATTAGTACATAAATTATCAGTAAATATTTATATTATACATGAATAAAAGCTTTGTATAAAAACATTAACATCTAAATTGGAAAAATAATACTTACATTTTATATCCTGTATGAACTATATTTAAATATATTTATTTATTAAAAATTAAATATGTAAAAATAAATCTATTAAGATCATCTTGATGGTGAAGTTTGAATAGTATGTATGAAGTCACAAGTTTAAATATGATTTGTCATTGTAATATATATATATATATATATATATATATATATGATATGCTAAACTTATTAGAGTACGTTAACAAGTTATAACTATAATGTATCTAAAAATACACCATGGTATACTTGTTAATGTACTTCAACTAAAAAATAAATGTGTGTATTTTAACAAACTTATACTCAAGGGAGCCTCAGAGACCTTTGTCTGGGCTTGTGCTCCTTTTACTTGAGTTTCAGAGACCTAGTTCATTTTTTTAGTTTTTTTTATTTTTTTATTTGGATCAATATGACTTGTTAGGCATTAGATTCTGATACCATTTTAGATTTTATACACACGCCCAATGTAAGGAGTGTAGGTTTAGTGGGTGTATAAAGGTGTGGAAGTTGTCCAAAAATGTCTAGACATTTTTAGCCACAACCACCTCACTTATATACACTTTACTTTTCTTCATCCCATTCGATACGAGACTTCGTTCTCCAACAGTTTGCTCGTTGTGCGCCAACAATGCCTGCTCTTTGAGCACTCCCTTCCCGCCCGGCTGGACTTTGACTCTGGCCAAGTAGCCGATCACAATCCTACAGCATCATTATAGGATTTTTCATTTTTTTTTTGTGTTTTTCTCATAATTTTGGTTTGCATCTTTATTTAATAATCAAGTTAAAAGAATTGCACATCTAGAGCACAATGGGGGAAAAATGATGAGCCCAACAATGAAGTAGGCAAGCATGGTTTCTCTAAATTGAAGCATGATGACATTAAGAGAAGATGAATGCAGAGTTGGAAATTTTTGGTTAGATGTAAGGGATGGGAGAGGAAAGAGAAATGAGTGAGTGAGACAAGAGAGAGAAATAAGTTTTTTTTTTTTTTTAAATTTAAATATTAAATTATTGTAATGTCCCTAAATTAAATTTATTAAAACAAAGGATGTGATTGAGTTTTTTGTCCAAAAGTTTTGGTATATGTTACTAACTTATTCTAACTAAAAAATGAATGGGAGTATATTAGCAATCCCCTAAATTATTTTACACCAGGATCCATTAACACTAGGTGTAAGTCTTTTACACTTACACCAAATCTTAACTGTTAATACAAATTAATCCTACGATTTATAATATCCTAATATATATAGTAACTCTAATATATTTTGAGAATCAATTAATTATCATTACTCATCAATTAAATCACTTGATTTATTTAGTTGATTATTTGATTGATTTAACTTTTACTTTAATTATTTATGAAAATTATTAGCAGAATAATTTTTTACAATTTTTTTCGTCATAATATTAAGAAAATAAATATATTAATTTTGACATGTTTATCATAATAAATATATTAATTTTTTATTAAATTAATTAATTGAATCATTTGAGTTAATTATTTGTTTGTTTGATCAATTTTTTTGCACAATTTACATAAATTATTAATAAATTAATTTGTTTTTTTACAAATCTTTTCGATGATAAATAGTAAAAATATATAGAATCACACTATTTTTGACATATATTTACACAAATTAGTTAATTAATTTTGATTAATTTACTTTTTTATTGATAATTTTTTTAAGTTTAATCATCAATTAAATACAAACCTCTATTAAATCAAATTTACACAATTTTTTATTTTTGTAAGTCATTTGGTAATAAATAATATATAATACCTCCATATTTTTTATTTGTGTAAAGTCATATTTTATACTAATTAATCAGTTAGTATTTTAATTTAAACTCATAAAAAATTTACAAATTTTTGAGTTAATTAATCAACGTATTTTATACAAATAAAATTTTTTCCGTAATTAATCAGTTAATTAATTTGTAACAATTTAGTGGAAGACTTGTTCTTATGTAAGTTAACTTTGACAATAATTTACAGAATTATTTCTTTTCTTTACTAACGAAATGACTTTACACAAATAAAAAAAGTGTAAATTTGATTTACTAGGCTTGTATTTTAACTAATTAATTAAAATTAAAAAAATTAACTAATTAATTAGTATAAATTATGTCAAAATTAGCATAATTATATATATATATATATATATATATATATATACATATATATGTCTATTTCTTTGAATAGATTTGTAAAAAAAATCTATAATTAATAATTTATTCAAAACCAATTCACTCATATGATTTAATTTATTAAATTAACTTAAAAATTAATAGATTTATTATGATAAAACATGCAAAAACAGTGTAACTATATATATTTTATTATTTAATACCAAAATTTTTGTAAAAAAGTAATTGTTAGTAATTTTTATAAATAATTAAAGCAGAAGTTAAATTAATCAAAAAATAATTAAATCAAATCAAATAATTTAATTGATTGATTAAAGATAACTAATTGATTCTCAAAAAATATGTTAGAGTTCTACAAATATTGAGATAGATAAATCATAAGATTAAGCTGTAGTCGCGTTAAAAACTTAGGGTAAGACAACTTTTAAAAACCTAAAGCTAGAACTAGAAAACTTTTTTATTTCCTATTTTCAAAAGTGAATTAAAATGATTTTAAAAATTATTCATGCTTACAATTAAAAGTCCAATGTTTACATTTTATCATTGGGTTTAGGTTGAGTCAATTAGCTCAAACCATTTGTCGCCTCTAGCGAAGGTTGAACGAGAGTAAAAAAGGAGACTAAGAAAGAAGTGGAGAAAGTAGAGGAAAGTAATCAAAAGGAGAAGTTGACTGTTAAAAACTAAAACTAGAACTAGAAAACTTGTTTATTTTCTGTTTCAAAACTAAATTAAAATAATTTTAAAAATTCATTTAAAAATTATTTTAACCCTATTTTCCAATAGATTTGTGTTTGGCAAATTAACTTTTTCATCTTTATAAAATAGGAAGTTTTGCTTTTAGTCCTTGACGCAATTTTTTTCATTTTTGGCCAAATTGCACTTTTGGTACTTTAATAATTTTCAATTCGCAATTATTGATTCTCCGATTTTTAATTCTTTGATTTTAGTCTTCTAATTTTTAAATTTTGCAATTTGGTCCCTCTAAATTGTGAATTTTTGTGTGATTTTTAAATTTTAGTCTAAAACTAGAGAACCAAAATTGCGAATTTTTAAAAATTGGAGGACTAAATCGTGGAATTAAAAATAGGAGGACCAAATTGTAGATTTTAAAAAATTAGAGGACTAAAATCACACAGAAATAAAAATAATGGGACCAAAATCACAAATTAAAATTCTAGGGGCCAAAGTATAATTTAGCCTATATTCTTTTATTTCATTATGATCCTACTGTTAGGTTTGTCTGTTAAATCCAACCAAAAAAATTATTAAGATCAAAATAGGAAACACAAAAAATTAGGTACCAAAATTGAGGATTAAATGAAAACAATATTATATTATAAGCACTACTAAACAGTTATTTAAACCAAATTATAAAAATTAAACATTCAAACATTAAATGCACTAATGGGAAACCAAAAAAAAAAAAAAACTTACAACCAATGCGCTAGTTGTAACACCCTAAGGTGTATTACGCTAGATTTCTAAGGACAAAAAAACTTAAAACATAGAAACAACATGCAGATGACTCATAACAGAATTGGATTTTATATAAGAATAATACAATAAATTACCATAGATAATAAACGTATCTATCACTTGAAGGTGCTGTACGAAATCATGATAAATACAAGGAAACAATGTAAACTAGGCTACTCTTGCATGCGACTCCAAGTTCCATCTGCACACGTTTTCACCTGTATCTTGAAAAAGGAAAAACTTAAGGAGTGAGACATAATGTCTCAATGAATTCTCTAAGGACTCTATAGCTAGGTCACATTTTTCTACGTTGAACAACTTTATTACTTATCTTCATGGCTTTAGCCCACTAAGTCTCTCCTAATGCTCCATACCTATGGTCGGGTCTACACCTTTTAATTGTAACTCCATAATTCTTCTCTCATTCC